>PVKM010002409.1:0-65440 GCA_004027735.1 Carollia perspicillata | reverse complement strand
TGTTGGCTTTAGAATTTGATGACCCTGGGATGTATTCTTGCTCTTTCACTAGGTTTCAACAAATTCTGAATCATTTTCTTGAGCCTTTGGTTTCTTCTTCTGTAAATGGGGTGTTGCAGTTGTGAAGACTCATACAAACTGAATTACTCAGAAGCATATCTTACAGATGAGTCCTTATTGCACAGGAGCTAAAAGGGCAGGTTCTGGTGTAGTAGAAGATAAAGCTGGCTCTCTGTTCCAGACCCCTGATAACTCCCTGCTGGCCCCCAGACTCCAGACGATCACCTGCTGACTAGCTGACTCCCTGTCTCGGACTCAGTTAATCTCCTGCTATCTCTTTGTCCCGGGCCCCAGATAATTTCCGCCCTCTGCTTCTGTGTCCTTGGCTCCCAGCTCCCACTCCCTGCTTGTGCCTCTTGACCTCTCCTCTCCCCACTTTGTTACAAAGGTATTTAACCACCCGCCTGACCCCTCCTCAGGGCCCAGAATTTGGAGGCTGTCTCTTCTGGGTCCTCATGCATTAATGAAGCGCTCACTCCGTTGACCCCACGTCTTGTCAGAGTTCATTTTTCCACAACACTGGCACCAGACCAAGTAGAGTTGAATTCCACATTAGCCATTTACTAACTGTGTGTCTTGGGGAAATGTATGCCACCTGTGACTCAGTTTTCTCATCTGTAAAATGGATTCCTCATACAGTTTTGTGAAGAATTAAATAAGTCTATACGTGTAAATAATTTAGACTTACACTTGACACAAAGTAACTGTTGAGTATATCTTGGCAAATATTATGGGAGGTTAAGCATCTTGACTGCAGATTCTTGCATTTAGATACACTTACCTGAACTCAGGGAAATATCTGAATATTCTAAGGGCCTAAAATATAGACACATTGGTTCACTAGTCCCTGGAAAGTGTTATTTGAGACACAACTTGATTTAACCATGTACAGGCATTACAAGTGACATCCTCATTTTCTAACTCCATGACATAAGTCATTACTCACTCTGGGTGTCAATTGTGAGTGTCCATACATTACCATGAGGCTCTTAAGTAATGAAAACCATAGGAGCTTGAGAGCTGTGTTTAGCTCTTTAATTGAAAGGTTAATTATTTTAATTGTTGAAGAGACTGTCTTCTCAGGATCTTCATAGAAAAATAATTTCTTCATTATTATTATTGTTGTTGTTGTTATTATTGTTATTTGGTTATACTCAGTACAATCTCATTGGCAAAGAGCTGTGCTGGGCAGGCAATGTGAAAGGAGTGTACATTGTTTGGAAGTGAGAGAAGTGCTTAAATGCAAATCTTGTGAGCATGTTCAATAAAATATACTAAAAAAAATACAAGTCCTGCTATCCTGCTTCTTTAGACACTTCTTATATTTTGTATGGAATCCGCCACGTGCTGAGAACTTATTGAATGTATTAAAAGCCTAGCAGCTCCTCCATGCAGAAGGTTTCTGTGCCTGGGGCCCGGGTTACTGTTCTGATTGCTCCATCCGACAGAAACCATCCTCCTAACCTCCACCTCTGTGGCCAAGCGTTTCATGACTGCAGGAGAGTGAGGGCTGCTCATCCACACACCCCATCACATCTGGACTGCTCATCAGGCCCTCCAGCTCACTTTCAGGGTTTGTTCCTCTACTACTTCTACTGTAAAAAAAATGCTGGCTTTCCCTTTGGAAAAAAAAATGCTACTATTATCCCAGAATCACATATATTTTCAAATGACTGAAATGTGAAAACATACACTTTTCAGCAAGACCCCAAACACGTGGTTTCAATGTCTTTCTTATGACCTCTCAATCTGTGAATCATTACATACCATCTGTAATGGCAAATGGAGGGTATTTCTTACTGGGAAGAAGATTCGAATCAAAAATATTAAATAATTTTAACCTTAATTTGAGAACCTTTTCAGGTTAATGTTTTTCCTCCTTTAAAACAGAGTGAAAAACAAGAGTTTGGATAGTGAATCTGGTTTTTGGCTCAAAATATATGTTAAATTAAATGATAATTTTGTATGTATCAAGAGGACTCAGCCAGAAGAATGTTCTGATTAATTAAGTTTCTCTTCCTAGTAAGGTAGTTGAAAGCCCTTTCAACTGGTGGTTGAAAGCCCTTTATGTAAGTCAGTACAAGCTAGTGGTGGTGGTTAAAAGCCCTTTGTATAAGTCAGTATAAGTTAGACAATGTTGCAATAACAAGCACAACAAAATCTCAGTGGCTTCATGAAGACAAACGTTTATTTCTTGCTCTTGAAAAATCTTCTGCGGGTCTTGGTGCATCCCAGGGCAGCCACCTTCTATGGAGTGACTCAGTGATTTGGTGTCACTTCTATTTGAATATATGCTTCTGTCTTCACTGTAGCAGGGAAAGAATAGCTGATGAATTGGATTACCATCAAGCCCACTGGTCAGAACTAGTTTTGTGGACCTCCCCACTGCAAAGAAAGGATGAAAAGTATAGTGCATCCAGGGATGAGAAGAGAACTCAGACTTTCAGGGAGGTAATATTTGCTTCTCCTCCCTGCACTTTTGCTAAGAATTTCAGCAGAAACAAGCCAATGAGAGATGAGTCCCTTTCTGTTATTACCATCTCGGGGTGGAGAAACCAAGGGAAGCTTGCTCAGCTCTGATGGACAGGAATGGGGAAAGAGAACTAGTAGCTGTGAGCTCAGCTGACAGACAAACTTTTCAGCCAGTGTTACAGCCATTGCATTACTCACTTAGCATGCGTGTTTAATTGTGAGCGTCTGTACATTACCATGATGGTCTTAAGTAACGAAAACCACAGGGCTTAAGAGCTGTGTTCAGCAATAAGAACCTATTTAGTTGACAGGTGGTTACTTATGTAAGTTATTGGATCATTCTGAACCCTCAGCCCTACTTGTCCTGTTATAGAAAATCAAAACAACCATACACTGGAAGGGTTAAGAGCATGATCACACGTGGTCCCAAAGGAGCCTAACTCCAAATTCTGGGCCTCAAACAAAGGAGTTACGGAGCTTGTATACTCTATCCCTTCTGGGCTACGTGGCAGAAGCGAGATACAGAAGCGGAATGCAGAGGAATGCAGAGGTTAGTTTAGATTTCCTTATTGGGTTAGTTAGTACCCTATGTTTTGGCATGCGCAGGCCAGACCATTAGCACCTTATCTCCTGGCTGGCTCGCGCAGGCTGGTACTGCCGTTTGAACTGGGGGAGGGAGACTCTGTGCTAAGGCCTACTGGGTTTAGGTCACTTTCCTATATCAGTCCAACACCCTTTGACATGAGAGGTCAGGGTCTGTAACATCAGCCATGCCAGCTCACCAGGAGGCATCTGGGGACCTGTGGGTCACCCGTACCAGGGGCAGGGGCAGGGTATGGAAGAGGGCATTGCTGTCCCTATTTCTATCTTCTCCCCTTTGCCCCAAAACCTCATGAGTAAACTTCTTTTATGATATACATGTTTGGCATGAAAGAATGCTGAATTCAATTGAAGTTCATAGATTGGCTGGGAAATACCAGTTATATTGTAAATTATTAGGATTAACTCACAAAAGAGTCCATCTTTGACTTAGTCCTATTTGCATTACAAAGGAATACTAAAATACACAAATCCTTCAATTAGAACTGTAAAGCATTAAGGCATGAGTTCACCACTACCAGTATTGATGGAGATACATACAAAGATGACCCTGGCAGAGCCTGGTCCCTTAATAAGACCACAGTATAAGGAATGGCAGGAATTTTCAAGACACACAATTGGTGCAAACAGAGGGACAAGTCCAAAATGCTGAGGTGGAGAGGAAGAGTGAATTATTAACTCTGGTTGGTGGGCATGGAGATGGGATCAGGGAAAACTCCACTGAGGCGGACACCAGCCCGCAGTGTCCGCATCATTATGGATGAAATGAGACACTCACATGGACTACCGAGTCCTGTGGAGGAAAAGGGTGGGCATGGCTTTTCTCTCAAGGGGAGCAAAAGCCACGGCCTCCGCCATGACAGGCCTTTATTGGGTCTCTGGGCACATTACATGAAGGTCCTCATTTACTATGCACAGGTTGCTTTAGGTGGTTACCTTTTACAGAAAACAAAGGAGAGGATGCCAGTAATCATATAACAGAAGAGGGATATTTGCAAATGAAAAGGCAAGAGTGGTTGAACTGGTTACACTGGTCCTTGGAAGGTTTAGCATGGTTTTTAGGAAGTTAGTTTGCAGTAAATGTTTGCTACAAATCTGGGTGAGGGAGTTTTTTGCAAAAAGCAAGGCTCAAAGTGGTCTAGGTACAAAGCAGGCCCGATCCCCCATAGGAGAACCTATCCATGGGCATGGGTCCTGTGTTCTCCCAGTGGGAGCTGGGCCCACGCCACGCAGAATGGTCTCCTACACTCCACAACAAGGTGTAGGGAACTAAAAAATGAATTAATACATTTCCTTCCACCTTCTTAGTTATTCTGGCTGGGCTAATAATCAAATTAACAGAGACAGATTAACAGAAGAAAATGAAAAATTTAATACGTGTGTGGGGAATTAATTTACATAGGCATGAAAAGTCCAAAGACAGTGAGACAACAGTGAGTATATAAGATGCTATTGTATAAAGGAGAAAGGAGGGATGGGGTATTAGATTTCAGAAGTGAGAATGAGGAATTTACAGATAGTTGAGGAAGAGGAAGTCATATGGGGCAGGCAAATCCTTGTTGGGCAAATCAGAAACAATGAGCCTGAGGCCCTCTTATTTACCATACTCTTTTAAATACTCACAGGAAGATATGTTTATTGATTTTTTTGTTATCAGAGAGAGAGAGAGAGGAAGGGAGAGAGAGAACATTGATGAGTTTCCTCCCATGTATGCCCTTACTAAGGACTGAATGCCCAACCTAAGTTAAGTGCCTTGACTTAGGAAATGAATCCACAAAGTTTTTGGTGTACAGAATGGTGCTCCCACCAACTGATCCATCTGGCCAGGGCTTATGTGCCATACTTATTTCAAATTACCTAAGGTGAGCATCCTAAGATCTCCCTTCTGAAGAGGGTTGGTTTATCTCTGACTGCCTTGGTCAGGAAAGGGGAGAGGGGAAAATCTCTTTGTGTCTTATTTTTTAATACACAGCTTAAAATCAATATCCCCCAAAGCAGCTGCAGGATGGCAAAATTTTGATCCCTTTGAAGGAAAGCCTGGACTTGACTACTGAAGGGGCAGCAGGATGTTTTGCTTGGAAGCCTGAGCCTTAGGCAGGGCTCCCTGGAGAGACACTTCTTTCAGGTCTCACCCCCAGCCAGTCATTTGCTTTTATCTTTCAGATATGAGGATGCTTGTAGCTAATTAGGCTTTCTTCTTTGCAGATTTGGGGCCCCGACAAATAATATCTTTACCTAAGATTTCATTGTGTTTTTGTCTACCCATTTCTTCTTTTCTCTTTCTCCATGTGTTTTTTAAATCTTCTATATTTCTCTATGTCGTTAACAATTCTCTTTTGAAAAAATTACAGAAGAAACAAGAATAGGATGTTTTGTGGAATTCTGCCTGGTTTGGTGTTTTTGGAGGGCAGGGTGAAAAGGGGAGAGGCACACTATTTTATCATTAGCGTAATGTGGGGGATGGATTGAGGCAAAAGCCTGGGAAACAAAGGAGGAGTTCTTCTATCATTTACAGAAATAATAAAGGACTATACATTAGGGCAGTAGCCCTGGCAATGTAAAGAGAGAAAACTTGATTCAAGAAATAGTTTAAAGACGTACTGTGCAAAGTGTGAGGACCACTTGAAGATCAAGATTGACTTTCAGATTTCTGGTTTGAGTAACTGGGTAGATTGTGGGTCCCCCTCCTGGAAGGTGAAAAACAGAAGGAGAAAAATACAAGATCTAAAAGGAATTTCATTGGGCTCTATTGAGTTTGTGACTCCCATGGGAAATCTAAACTGTGACTTTGTGCCTCAGTTGAGGCTGTGGGACACAGGGCTAGGAGTTGAGGATGCTATTCAGAGTATAGTTGAGCTAATCATTTACTATAAAATGCAGGTAGAGAAGGGGGTGAATAAAACCAAATGGGGCTGAGAGACCAAGAGAAAATGATGGAATTCACAAGATTAATATTTTGACTGATAGAAATGCATAATAGTTGGGAAAGAAGGAGGGGAAGTTGTGGGCAAGCTTGTGGGACTGTGAAATTAAGAAACTCAATAGGAAGAACCACTGGAGGTAGTAACCTGGCCCATGATATAGTCCAATGAAGGAGCTGTTCATGGAGATAGTTGGTAATAGTCATTGTGGTAAAGAAGATTATAATCTTGCCATGAAGAGGAAGAGTCCTATGTGCATTGAGTATGATACGTAGGTTATTGGTAGGTAAGTGTACGGACAGGTCAAGGCATTATAGTCAGGTGTTAATAGATTCAATGAGGAGATTTCAGGTGTGTCAACAGGTGAGATGGAATTAGTTATAGTGCTTTAAGTGGGATTTAAGCCCTTCCATGTGATCATAAGGAAAGCATTCCAAGGACCCACACACAGAAGACTGTGGGGCAGCAAGATGGTTTATTCATGTGGAAATAAAAGCTGTCCCCTGGGTTTCCAATGACCTATCTCCATCTATCACACCATGAAAGGTACGGTTTGGTCTTCAGAAAGGCCAACACTATAGCCAGTGTCCAGTTTTTGCTTCATATTAGAGTTTAGTCCTTCAGAGCCTGCAGGTGGCTGCTAAGTGGTCTCAGCCCCCAACTGGGTAGCTTAGTTTATTCCCAGCTGCTCTGGCTGTGGGCCATGCAGCTGCTAAGCCCACAGGACTATAAAGAGAGGACATGCAAACACATGTGTTCCTGGGTGGTCAAGAGAAAGAGAAAGAGAGCTTGTTTGTGCCCCTGGAGTTATAACCAGGAGCTTGGGTTTGGGATGGACCAGGTGATTTCTCTAAAGAACCAACCAATTTCCCTGACCTTTGTGGGTTTTGCAAAGGTCCACACCCCCTAGTGGGACTGAAAGTCCTCTATGGGCCAGCATGGTTTCCTGTGCCGCCCACCCCCACCCCCCAATCTGGTACTGGAGCGGGGAAAGGAAGAGTGTTAATACCCTTGGTTGAGAAATGCTATAACCCTCTGGAGTGTGAGGCTGCAGCTTCCTGGCCTAGCAAAGAGACAGGCTCACACTTCCCAGTTTATTGAACTTGAGGTCTAGTTCCCTTTTCTTTTTTCCATTATCACTATCTAGCTAAACACCAATGGTAACAATAGGAGTTAGCTGTTGGGAAAAACCTTTCTTCGATTTAGAGCTCAAGGAATAAGTGGCATTTCAGCATTCCAGATTAGGCAGAGGTGATGAGAATAATCCTCCCTGCCTGAGTGCTTCGCGAGGCTGATGCGTGGGCAAATGAGATAAGAAATATGAATGTACATGGCAGGAGTACAAACTTAGGAGGTATTGAAGATATTGAACCAAAATTCAATCCCCTACAATGATTACCCTTCCCACTCATAGGAGTTTGCTCATAGTGGCCTGAAGTTGTTTTCACACATGTAATCATGACCCGAATGCAAACTTTGTTGCCATGTAACCCCAGGAATCAAAGCACTGGTACACGATTCATTGATTCATGATGCATTGGTACAAACATAGAGCACTAGTTGAGTATGAGGATAGCGGGTAAAAATAATATTAAAACTGGCATGGATGTATGAGATGGTAGAAATAAAAATTCACTTACACGTTTAAAGGCAAGGAAGACTTCGTACAAATGTCAAGATTTGTGTGGATACTTTTGTTCGACCCTACCATATTCTGGGGGACTGTGCTTTCTCTTCTCCCTGACTGCTAGCCTGCCTACCAGTGGGAAAGTGGGAGGGTTCACAGTCACACCCTTCAGATGCTGAAGACAGTTCTGAAAGTCAATGCCGAAGTCGCTCTTTGAAAGGGTCACCTGTATAAATGGACAGCTTCCTGAAGTGCTGGCATAAAACGTCTGAGAATCTTTTGGAAGTGTGAACTCCAGAAAGTTTATAGAAGGCATCAGGAACACTTCACACATTCCCATTAGAAATAACCTAAAGGTCTGATTGCTGCAGGGTAACTAAACAAATAACAGCTTATTTTTATAATGGAACATCACTAAAATGATGATGTAGACACTTATTCAGTTATATGGAAACATGATACATGAATTTTTAGAAGGATATTATAAAAGTGTATCATATAAAACTGAGTGCTTATTCATATATCCCAAGGTCATAAGAAAAAATCAGGAAATATATATATATGTATATATATGTATATATGTGTATATGTGTATATATATATATATACACACACATATATAAAGATGTTAACATTGGTTATTTGGGAGTAGTAAGATTTGTATGTATGTGTATGTGCCATTTAAAGTGTGTTTCTCTTCGTTCATCAGTATTTTCTAATTTGTGTACAACAAACACATATTGCTTATGTAATAAACATGATAATAAAAAGAAAATAAATAGCATATCTGTGGGGAACTCACCACAACATTGAGTCTCAGAAAGCCACTTCAGGAAGAGCAGAAGTTTATTTTCAGTGGACAAGTGAGTACAGCCATTTTTCTGTTCCCACCGTCTCACAATCCTGTCCCGTGGAACCACCTAGCCAGCTTCGTGGTGGTTGTCGGCTGTGTGGGTAGAGTATTCCCTGTCGACGTGCTCTCACTGTACTCTGCAAAACATGCTAGCTACAATACCTGTCAACCTTTGAAGGTCATTGACAGCTTCCTATTATCTAGTGCAAACTGGCTTTATGCTCACAAGTTGTTTTTTGGCTCTGCTCCTGATTTGAGTCTTAAGGGAAAGTCTCTGAGCCAGCTCTAGAAGGAGAAGCTGCTGTCATTTGTGAATGCAGTTAATTAGAATAACATTTGCTTTTAAGTATTCAATATTTGGTATGATTATCAGACCTAAAGGTTATGTTGTTCTATTAGATAAGCTGGGCTCCAAGGGATGTCTGTTGTCTCCCCAGACTGGTGCTGGCTAAATATAGGAATCCAAGGTGGATAGCAATAATTGTCTGAGATATTAAATCTGCACATTGTAATGATCAAGGTTACTTAAGTCTCATGGCATAATTGGCAGATGGGTTTCCTCTGTGGGGACAACTGGCTCGGTTCACAAAATTTCTTGGAAAGTGCTGGAGGAAAAGGCTGATTCCCTTGAGCAACCTGGGAGCTATAGTGGGCCAAGGTTGCTACTTCAGAGGGGAAGTCAGCCCACTTGATTAGGGGAAAGGCTGATTATCGACAGGACGTGGCCTGCGTTCCAAAGTGGATGGCAATTAAACTGCCCAATTAAAAGAAACCTTCTCCATAGAGAGCCTGCAATCCCACCCCACCCTGATTTCAACGATCAGCTGCATGCCTAACTAAGCTGGCCCAAGCATTATATGTGCCTGTGCTAGGGAATAACTTCTCCCCTCTCTTTAAGGATTTGCTGATGAAAACACCTAATGTAACAGAGACTAATCAAGGTTCTGTTTCGCTCTGAGCCGTGTTTCAGGTGGAACTGGGGTGGGAAGCTATCATTTTACTCTTTCATATAATCATCTGCTTTGGAAGAAAAAAAAAGAAATGAACATAGTATTTGGTAGGGGCTTGGGGAAGAGGAACAAGGAAGCTAGTATGGGAAAAGTGGCTTCTGATTCAGGCAGCACTTCTAAATGATACCCTCCACCCCCTGATACTAACATGCAATTTCACTCAGCAACTGTAGTTCATTGTAAGAGAGAAAGATGCCTGAATAATATTAGGGGCAGTGCTCAGTGGGGCCCCGGCTCATGAATACTGTTAAAAGGAAACCCTGGCTGCTTTGATGGTTTCATTCATCACGTTCTGGGGGAGGAATCTTGGTGTTCTGGGTACATTTATGTTTCTAATCTTTGTCTTCAATAAACTGTATCCCTGTTTCTCATGGATTTCATTTCCATTCCCTTTTCCTGAATTCTTAGCCTGGTTAAGGCTGAGAGAAAGCTCAAAAGCAAACTTCTTAGTGCTTGAGAATTCGCTTTCAGTCCTGGTGACTGATGCCAGATTCTCTGAGGCTGAAGTTACTGGATTTTGATGCTCTTGAAGTGGGTCAGTCACACACTGTTAACTTGGGCTTTGACAGGCCCCTCTGGGGAGATTGGAAATTTGGAAGTTTGATATCCCTGTTTGTTCAGCAACATTTTGATGAGGTTGCTACGTCCTGCAGATTGTTGGAAATAATCCAGACTTTGGTCTCCACCCTTAAGGAAAATCACAGGCTGATTCGCCTGAGTCCAAGTTTTTATCCTCATATATTGTACATATGTAAAAATGCAAGTTATAGTTATATAGAAAAATAACAGCATGGCCCATGTAAGAGAATATTCCAGAAGACATACAGTTAATGGTAAATAGGAAATGTCATTCATTTGTGCTAAGAGGTCCAAGAAAGAAAAAACACTGATCAGAGCAGTTTCCTGAAGGATTTGAGAGTGGTAATGGGAAGGTTAAAAATTTAGCTTCACTATTAATTTTTACTTTCTTGCAGTTGAATGACACAGGCCCTGGGCATTTCAGAGGTTAGAAGGAGCTTATCTCATTGCAAAACAGAAAAGGATTGAAATAGTGAGCTAGATGTGCCATTGCAAAATGCAGAAAATAGAGGACTCAGGTGATCTCAGGGCTGCTTCAGTTGCAGGTCAGAGGTGGTGGAGAACTTGAAGATGCTGAGGATTAGGGAGCATGCTCACAGCTCAGAGGCACATGGGCGCTCCACCCTTCCCATGATTTAGCTTCCTATTCAGTTTGTTTTATCAATATACTCTGTGTCTGCTGGAAGTCTTTTCTCTACTCTTACTACTGTTCAGCTAAAGCATGACTTCTGTTGACATGTGGATTTTTCTTACTGCCTTCTCTCTTCCACAAGAAAAGTTGATTGGCTACTGTTTGGTTAGCTATTGCTGTGTATCAAATTATCTTAAAAACTACAACTATTTTTAGTTGCTCGTTATTGTGTGGGTCAGGACTTCACACAAGGTGAGTAGACGTGGTTCTTGTGCATTCCCTGATGTCCACGGAGACAGGAGCGTATCAGGTCTGTTCTTCATTCGCAGGTGGTGCCTGATGAGGAAGGGGCTGGCTGGGGCAGCCTGACTGGATGTATAGGGACTTACTTTCCCCTGTTGGCTGGGTTCCTCATTTCTCTCCAAGATCTCTCCCTCCCCACTGGTTCTTTCTCCTTGTCTCTGTAGCTGGGTGTCTGGACGTCTTTGGCAATGGCTCAGTGACACCAAGACAGCCGAAGCAGAAGCTGTTCTCAGAGAAAGAAAAGCCAGACATTAAAGTGGTACAGATATATTTACTCACTAATAACTCTTGCAGTATTGAAGAGAGTCCAGCACAAACTGAACTCACCTTCACTGAACCTGTCATGGGTGGAAGTGAGGTTCTTGCTGTGTCTAAAGAAGAATTTCTTGAGTCTGCAAGGGGGGATATAGCTCTGTGGTGTGGTTTATTGATGATGTACAATTAAGGGAGTTCCCCTTCTGACTTCTCAATGTCCCATCTGTGTCTGTCTCACCACGGAAAAAGTCCAATCTGGTCTTCAGTAAGGGCAAGATGAAGGCCACTGCCCATAGTCTATGCTCCCTATTAAAGTCCAGTCCAGTCCAGCATCCTGCTAGCTCAGTGTGTGTTTCCAGCTGCAGTCATTGCCATGCTGCAGTCTCCAGACTCCCACCTGGAGGCCATGGGCCACGTGGCTGCTAAGGTGTGGCCATGGAGAGAACAGGTGTGTGTGGCATGCAAATGCAGGTCACAAGCAGGAGAGAGAGAGAGAGAGAGATTGATTCTTTGTTCCCCTGGGACTATAATCTGAAACTTGGATTTGGGATGGACCAGATGCTTTCTCAAAATGACCAATCAGCCCTGACTAGTGTGGCTCAGTGGGTTGGGCATTGTCCCAAAAACCAAAAGGTCACTGATTTAATTCCCAGTCGGGGCACATGCCTGGATTGTAGACAGGTAGGTCCCTGGCTGGTGGTGTGCAAGAGGCAACCAATTGATGTTTTGCTCATCGATGTTTTTCTCCCTCTTTTTCTCTCCCTCCTTTCCCCTATCTCTAAAAATAAATAAATATATATTTTTAAATGACCAATTAACTTCCCAAACTTTTGGCGGGCTTTGGATGGGTTTATACACCCTAGACTGACAGGCCTCTATGGTCCAATGCCTCCTCCCTGCCCCCAGCAATCTGGCACTGGAGGGGGGGATAGGAAGAGTGTCAGTCCCCCTGTGGGGGGAATGCTGTGATCCCCTGCAGTAGGAAAGGCTGTTGCTACCTGGCGAAGCAAATGAGCTCCTGCTTCCCAGCTTATTTAGCTCAATGTCTACTTCTCTTTGCTCCCCTTTTCTAGCTGAATACCCACGCTATCAAGTCCAAAGGCAGTAGACTTTGAAGGCAGGCGAGTGCTAGGGGAGAAGCACTGAAGGGCGAGAAGGGGCATTAGTCCATGTGACTTGACTAGGCCTCTGGGTTTGATGATTGGCACTTATCTGGAGGAGAGACTTTTCCTATCTCTATGGCAGGAGGCAGCGGTGCCCGTTGAAGCAAGGTCTCTGCTGAAAGGTGGCCCTTATCTTTCCCCAGGAACGAGGAGCAGGGGCTACAGTTATCTCCCTGAATGCTTGTTTTCCGAAGAGACAGCTCTCACTTCCCAGAGGAAATATTCTGCATAGTAAATTTACATCTCAAAAGGCAGAAAAAGGATTTATAATTGCAAGCTTTCTAAAGCCACTGTTGTAGGAGGGGGTCCAGGGGCCTCTCTATCACCAGATTTTGGCTGTAACAAACAATAAATTCTCCTGGCAGTGTTGAGTTTTGTCAGGCAGGCATTCGAAGGAGAGGCAGGGGTCATCCTAGGAATGTGGCCTTGTGATGCTAGGAGGTAGAGGGCTTTAGCTGGAGTGTAATGTGCTGAGAGTTTTCTAGTTCTCACTGCCAAGCATTCTTAGGCTGTAGGCCTGAAATTCCAGAACTTCTCTGCTGCGTTTTGTCCATTAAAGCCAGTCAACAGGCCCACCCCAGACTCAAAGAGTGAAGACTGCACACAAGAATTCACAGTAAGAGGCATGTTTATTGGGTCCACTATGACTGATGACTGACACCATAGTTACATTTGTCACTAACCAGCGTGGACCATTCCTGTGGGAGAGAATGCCCGTGCCAGGCTCCCAGCCAATTCCTAAGCAATTGCCTCTCTCTTAGGCAGAAGCCTGACTCTGGCTCTCCTCATCGGTGGCAGACGTGGTTGCAATTATCACCATGAAATCCACAGTAAGTAGAAAAATCTACACATAAGGCATTCCTCCTGGCAGCGTTTCTTTCAGATAGATGTTCTTTGGCATAACATTTCACGAAACTCCTTAGTAACGAACAACGAACGAGCTTGGACGTCAGCTCTGATTTGGACCTCAGAATATTTAAGTGCTGTGTCTCAGGTGGTCAGAGGTAACTGTTGCAAATTATTATTGTTTAAAGATGGTCATCATTTTTGTGGTGGCTGTGGTTATTGCTGCTGGTGTTTACTGCTTCGAGGCATCAGCAGGACTACAATACTGGCGGGACCCCACAATCTTACTCCTATGGCTTTTTTCAACTCAGACCAGTTTTATTGGCACACACGGCAGGTATTGATAGGCCAGTTAGTGTTAACCCAACTTAATTTGTGGGGGGGACTTGAGGTCAGATTTATATATACTCTAGAGCAGTATTTTCAATACATTTTTATGACGGTTCACCTAAAAAATGATGGCTATACTCTCTGCAGTTTCCAGTATGCTGCTTGTAGCTGAACCCTTCCCCGCAACAAGAGTGCCCGTTGGGATGAAAATGTGAGAAATAGTGATTATCAGAGGAATAACCCTAAGTCTGCTCTGATTTATAGATTATACACGTTCAAACAAATTAAATCATTTGCTACCCTGTACATTGCAACTGCCGCTAGAGGCAAAGCCATATAGTAGTTTAGAGGGCAGACTCCAGAGTCAATTCTGTATCTGATTGCTTGTTTCAATCACCTGAAACAGTGTTTTTTTAAATTTGAGTGTGCTGGAAATGATGTTATGCTACAGAGTCATATTCAGTAGGTGTAGGGCCAGGTCTGAGATTTCACACAGAGGATGCTGCTGATGCTGATTCAGGGATCATACTCATTGTAAAACATTTTATTTAAATCAATGAACTTCCTTTTAGTCCTCATTTGAGGATATATTTATTGATTTTCAGAAAGAGAAGGAGGAGGAGAGAGAGACACACATAGAATGAGAGAGGGAGAGAGGAAGAGAGAGAGAGGAGAAACCAGTGTGAGAGAGAAATATCAATTGGTTGCCACTGGTAGGCATCCTGCCTGGGGATCAAACCCATAACCTAGGTATGTGCCCTGACCAGGAATCAAACCCACAACATTTTGGTCCATGAGATGATGCTTTAACCAACTGAGCCACCTGACCAGGGCTAATCAATGTATTGAACTTTTAATATGATTATTCAAAGTAAAGGCAAATAACTCAATCTTTGATCTGGGGGTACCTATATTTTAGCAGGAGAAGATAGACAATAAGGCATATACCTAATAAGTAAACAAATAAAATATGTTAGGAGGTATTAAGTGTTATGGACAAAATAAAAAATAAAGCCAAGCTAAGCTGTCAGGACCAGTTTTTCTATCACATCAGTCTGACCCCACATGATACATTTTTCTTCACTCATTTGATAGATAAATACTGAAGACCTGCCACGTGCTAGGGACTGTCTTAGTTACTGGGATGACTGAACTGATGACTAATGGAATGTGGACCTGGCCTTCAGAGAGCTCACATCTCTCTTATTTTGTGTCAGTCTCACATGAGACTGATCACAGTTCCTTCCATACATAAAGCGCTTTCACATGTGGTAAGCAGCCTCTCCAAAGGCCCCTAGCAATCCCCACCTCTTGGTATTCTTATCTTTGTGCAAACCCCTTCTCTTGAGTGTGGGCTTGATCTAGTGACTTACTGCTAATGAATAGATGCAGCAAAAGTGATGGGATGTCACTATGGAGATCAGCTTACGAAAGATGATGACTACTGACTTACTCAAACTCTCTTGTGCTCTTTTCTTTCTGTGAGCATTCATTCACGGGGAAATAAACACCTGTTTTGGGAGCAGTTCTTTGGAGAGGCCCACATGGTCATCAGCCTGTGCAAACCCGAATCCATGACCAATCCTTGGAAAACTGTGGCTTCTGACAAAACACTGATTACAGATTTGTAGGAGACCCTGAACCATCAGACCAAGCTAGGACATACCTGGGCTCCTGACCCCTTTCCTTCAGCCACTACATTGTGGAGCAATTTGTTAAGCAGAAATAGATACCAAGGCACATGTCATCATGCACATGCTGTCTCCTTCTTGCACTGATTCAGCAAACACTTAATGAGTAGCTACTACACGCTGAATTCTTTGCTAGGTGCTAGGAAACAGTGGAGGCAAAACAGACATGACCCCAGCCTGACACTGTGATGGGAAAGGCCAACTTGAACATGCTAATTTATTCATAATTTAGATTTTAACATTTAAAAATAATGTACAATTTTATAAACTGCCTTAGGTATTTAAGAACTTGAAGGGGAAGGGCTGAGATTTTAATGTTTAACAATGATGGTGGAGGTGAAGGAAATGGAAAAGTCAACTGCTGAGAAAAAACTGGAGGAGAACTCTCAAGAAAGAGAGCTTTAAGCAAAGACTGGCTGGGTGGGAAGCGGGTAACCATGAGGAGAGTTGGGAGAGCAAGCAACCGGTGCTAGGCTTCTGATGCAGCAATGATCAAGGAGTTCCGGACCTGTAGTAACACTCCTGTAGCCTGAGTGAGAAGGATGTATTGGAGGGTACTGGAAAGAGAGGCGGAGCCTAATCATGCAGTGTCTTGTCAGCCATGGCGAAGAGTTATGATGTTATCCTAATGGCAGTGGAAATGCCTTTGAAGGGTTTTAAGCAGGGGACAACGTGGTAAAATATATGCTTTGAAGAGATTACCCATACTGGCAAGTGAAAGACAGATGAAATGGATAAGAGTGGGAGTGGGGAGATCATTTGGAGGCTGTTTCGGTGGTTCAGGCTAAAGAAGCCTGTGACGTGCACTGGGTTCCTGATATGATGCAGTGGACGTGCTTGGTATTTACAACACCCTTCCCAACCTGCTCTCATAAAGACTCAGAATTTTCTGAGACTTTATCTCTTCTAGGGAAGTGTTCCAGATATGCCAGACTTGGCTAAGCCACCCTCCTCTATGCAAATCAGCCTTAGAATTCAATAAAATATAACAATATAATATGATATATATTTATACAGTTTTTAATACTAAGTATTACTTATTCATTAAATTAGATCTTCAACTTTTTGAGTCCAGGGATAGTTATATCCTTATCTTCAGCCCTGTAGCTCTGTGCTGTTCACATAGTAGTTATTCAACAAATGTTTTTAGGCTAACTTGAGATATTCTGTCCTCCTCATTGTTTGAGATCAAATCTCTCTTTGTGTGACCAAATCTTTTCCCTGTCAGAGGCTTTATTATTTGTTTAAATCTTCACCCAAGGACACATTAATTGGTTTTAGAAAGAGAGGAAGGAAGGGAGGGAGAGAGAAACATAGATCATAAGAGAGAAATATCAGTTGCCTACCATATGCACCCCAGCTGTGGACTGAGCCTGTAGCCTAAGGATGTGCCCTGATGGGGGATCGAACTTGCAGCCTTTTGGTGTGTAGGACAATGCTCTGACCAGCTGAGCCACATGGCGGGGGCTACCTCAGAAGATTTAAAAATATTCATTCATTACTGAGTCTTGGAGGCTCCGTTTTGAGGTTTTCTCTGATTGTCATTTTTTTTCAGTTTCTTGAAAAATATGTAGAATCACATCCTTGTCAGTTGAAAATTGTATCAGTATTTTCTGTAATCATTCACAAGCAGGCAGGGCAGGATTAAATAGCTTGATGGCAAAACTTTATTTATTGGACCCCGGGCAGAGGGCTGTGGAGAAACATGTCAGAAGAAAATTAGTGTGAGTGTTCTCTCCCTCTTACTCCCTCACACTCTCCCTCTCCCCAGTTCTGAAAACTTCTATTCCCTTTATAGACCTGTCAGCCTCCCTCTGTAAGGTTCCTACATCTTTTCTTGTCCCTGACAAAGCAAACCCACACTTTGATTGGGTAAGTCCACTCAAAGTAGGGTTATTAAAGCACCAAACTTACATGAAAAACCTATCAGAAGCCTGGCATGACACTTCTGAGTCATCACTGACTCCTAATTTAGATCCAGCAGATACTGATGGATTATACCTGTGAATTTGTCATTTACCATATGTCAGCTGGAGTTGATTATTCTTACCCATGGAACACAGATTTCTTATCTGTGAGTATGACATTTGTTACAAACTTTCAATGTGATATGAGTTATCAAAGTAAGAATTAACCAAAAGTTTAGAAAAATGATGTTCTACAAAATCATCTTCTTTGGACTTAACAACAAAAAGGTAGAATGACAAGAAAATTTAAACATTTCCATTTTTTCAATTTATATCCCATTTAGAAGAGCCAAAGGGTTCTATCTGGTATTTTTCAAAATAAAAATTTGGACAGAGGCATACTGTATGATACATTTCACTGGTCTGATAAGTTTTGTTCTTCACTATTAACCCATAAAAAGAAAAATGTGAAACATAATTGAAAATACGTCACATTGAATTTTGCTTGTATCGATTATCAATAGCAGAATGGTAGAGGAGACAGAAGAGGCACAGGTATATTCTCAAGAAGTTATCTAACATATGAATGAGAAATCATGGCCATTTGCTTTCACGGGGTCTTGAGGATTAATAAGCCTCTTAACAGCATTTGTTGATGGTGGTCTACCAGCAGGGAACTTATAACATGTCTCTATTAACCTTATAAACCTGAGCAGCCTTGGGGCAAGGCCATCTCACAAGTGTGACAGGCAGACCTAGAAATTCCCCTGTAGTTGCTTTCTCTCAGGCCAGTTTCTAAGACATCTAAAAATATAATCATTTCATTCTAGTTGTTGTTCTGTTCCCCAGTTAACTATAGTTCTTTCACCATTAAATTGTCTCTCACATCCCTGGAGGAAAGCAGCCTAATGAACTCATTCACAGGAAGATGGTTATGATTGAAACAAGAACAGTAAATATTATTTATCGAGTCTAAACAATGCTCCAAAAATTATAGCTGAACGTCAGAGAAAAGGATGCATTGTTTATCATTAAGCTACAGATAAACTGAGGTTAACAGAGACTTCATAACATATTCAAAATTACATAGTAAATAACAAAGTTATAATTTGCAATCAAGTCATGTGATGTTTTTATAGAAATTATTTATTTCAAAAATTTACAAGTTTCACTTTAGATGCAAAATAGCTGATAAAAAATATTGAAAAACATATACTGACCCTTTGCCCCATATGTAGACATCGGCCTTTGGTATTTGCTTTTAGGTAATCAAGTAAAAAATAAAAATAAAAACAAATTTAAGGCTATTCTTTCTTTCCAAAAGAAACGAACTTGAGGTGTTCTATTAACAGAAGTGTGATCTCCATCCAAAAATAGTTTCTCTATTAATTAATAGTCTTGCTACGTTCTTTCCCGATCCCTTCCTGCCAAAACATATCTTTGCTTGAGCATATGTTCCTGAAACTGACAATGTTCAAAGTCATGTGACTTTGAAGGCCATGTTCTGATGACCCCCCACTCTAGGATGTTTTCTGGAGAAAGAAAATATTTAAGGCATGTATAGTTAAACTAATGGAGGTTATCTCTAATGGTGGAATTTCAGATGTTGTGGTAAATGAATGCAGAAATATTTCTTAAAAAGCCTGAGGATGTGTAAAAGCACAGTGTAAAGGCAACTGCTGTGTGTGTGAATGTCATTTTGGGAACACAGAGTGGAAGGAAGGAACGGAGCTCAGCGACCTTCGCCCTCCTTGTCCCACCTCACTCTCCCCTTGTTGCCGCTGCCCAGCACAGAGGTTAAATCTGAACCAATGGCCAGTTTTATTTCCCTTAAACAATACATCTTTTTTCAATTAAACTAGTTGTCCAGATTTTAAAATATGTTTGTTATGCATAAAATATCTTATTTCTAGTTTCTTAAAATGGAAAGTCTGGCAATACTGGGCTTGCATTTCGTCATGGCAACAGGAAGCAGAGCTGAAGAAAGCCTGGGGTTCGTGGATGGGGCCTGTGCTCTTCCCGGAGCACCCTGTCCCTGCCTGGCCCACTGCGCTCATTCATGCTACCTGCCTTGCAGGGCCTCTGAGTGCAGCCTGCACAGCTATGCACAGCTGCCCATCTTCTGTAATCATTAGCGAGTCCTGTTAGGCATCTAATGCACGTTATGTCTGTAGCACATATATCTTGGCAGGCAAGGTCTTGTCTCAAATAAGATTCTGTATTTCAGTGATCACCTACTGGATGCTTAGAGAAATGCTTCTCAGACATTATCATGCATCAGAATCACCTGACAGGCTTGTTAAACCATGCATACCTGGGCCGCCATGTCAGCACTTCTGATTCAGCAGGTAATGGTGGGCCCCATCTTTGCAGGTCTGATACAGTCTTCTACCACCATTGGTTTCTTCCTATATAGCTTGCTTTTTGATTTTCCTTAATTATATGCTTTATTTTCCACCAAAAATAAACCCTTCCTTTTAAAAAAATATTTTCCTGGAATTTCTTCCAAGGCCAGGGTTGACAGTCATCCAACAGGAACGGCTTAGAGACAGGAAGGAGGGTGGCCTTGGTGACACATAGACTTCCCCTTTCGCCTCGCTGTTACGGTACCTTTCCTCTTTTACATCATCTTTCTGTGTTCCGCACCACGGTGACCTCCAGCTTGTGGCTGCTGTCCAGGTGCCTCCTGCACTGCCACCAGTCCCAGCCAGATTCGAAAACGAGGGGCTTTCCCACTCCCAGCAGATCCCGTCCAAGTCCATATCTTCTGCTAATCTATTTATACCGACTACACAGATGGCTGGAATCGTCCAAAAGAGTCACGCTTTGAAATCTGGAGAAAGTGAATATACAGTTCAAAAAAAAGTTTGGCAACTTTTTTCCCTCCTCGTCATTTTCTACGGTGTATATTTTATTTCCTATGTATTGCTTGTCATATTCTTAATGATCACTTTTAAACTACTTTTCCCCAATATGTAGCTCACGTCTGAAACCTCTCTTTAAATAAATTGAGGTCCATGCCATAGGCCTTCAGATCTTCCCCAGTTCAGCTCCAATAAAGCCGGGGTGGGAGGGGGTGTCAAGAGAGCAGGACTGGGAGGCTTTGAGGAAAAGCAGGCTGGTGTCAGGGGTCTCTCAGCTTAGGCAGTGAGTCATGGACACAAGTGTGTGTAGCCAAAATCATGAGCGTTCATTTCTCATTTTCCTGCCTTGCACAAAGGCTGTCAACACTTCCTTTTCAGCACTGACCTTCCAAGCTTTTATTACATTTAATGGGCGATACAAAAGAAAAAGAAAGAAAGGGAGAAACTTGGAAGGCATATTTGTATTTGTTAAGGGGTTCATTTAACAGGAATACTTAAGAAGATGAAGATGTACAATGACCGATGTGGAGAGGGTGTGCCGACACCAGGAGTTTGGAAGTAGCAGCCGTTTTTAATCAACAATATCCCGTCAGCTGCAACTGTGTAAGGCACTGCAGGGGCACCTGGCTGAAAAAAGTGGTGCACAAAGCGCAAATCTGTACTACGGAGACAGAAACAAGAGATGGAGGTGATGTTATTCAGCAGGAGCCTAGTACCAGTTCCTATAGAAATCATTGAGGGACAGTCCGTCACATTAACTTCAATTTCTATCTAATTATAAAGGTACATGTTCTTGTAAAAAATACATTATATAACCATTAAATTTTATGAAGCAGAGGATTTGGGTTTTGACTGGTCATTTTGAAAAATGATCCTGAGTACAAAAATATTCCTATAAATAAAGAGTTCAGCCTAGTGCATTTAAATTTTTATTGATAGGTCGTTAGCTATTTGATTAAGAGGCGGCACAGGACAGAGACTTATAGCTAAAATCATTAGGATTTCCAAATGAAGCTAAAGAATGTCTGAAATCATAGAGCGAGGTTCTGATGACCTATGATTTAGGTTGTAAAGGTTGATGAACACAGTTTCTCAGATGTATTTACCACTGGGTAAGTCCAATATCATTGAATTTGAAAGTAAGAAACCATCTAATGTGGTATATTTTGCTGTGGGTGGGGGGAATACAGCTCTTCTCTGAGTTTTCTCCCTGTAGTGCTGTTTCATCACTGCTAAACATAGGATCTACTTTTAGTAATATGTACTTACATTCCAGGACATTATTAGCTTCATTTTACATTTTAGCAAACGGATGAGAATGCCTGCTCTTCCTTTCTTGCTGTCTTTTGTTTGAAAAAAAGAAGAACAAAATACATCAAGGAGTTGGTGTAGAGATAGGAAAAGTTTTCTAATATGAATGGAATGGCCTCGATAATGGTTTCCTTCCTCTTAACAAGGTTTCCATAATAAGAATTTAGGGATAGGAGGAGGGTGAAGGGACAAACGCTTTCCACTTAAAGGCTGCTTTCTTCCTTTTCATACAGTGAAGCGATTACTGAAGAAAATGCTACAATGATTCTAAGGATCATTCAGGTCCTCAGTCTTCTTTTGAATCATCACCTAAGGATAACGGTTCTCCCAAAAAGAAACATGGGCATGTGAGAGTGGAAGGGAACAAAATAAACTGGTGACCCATCCACCTCTGGCTCTTAGTTAGCAAAGCTATTTCAAAGTTGCTTCTTTTCTTACTTGAAGGTATTTCTACTTCTCCTCCCCTCTCTTCTGCCTCTCTTCTGTTTCCTCCCCTCCCCCTCCCCCCTTCTCCTCTTCTCCTTCTTCTTCTTCTTCTTCTTCTTCTTCTTCTTCTTCTTCTTCTTCTTCTTCTTCTTCTCTCTTGCGCATGCACGCACACGCACACACACAACACTGTGAGGCAATGCAATGCTTCCTTGGAAACCCATTGTTGTCTCTCAACTTTTGGTCATTAACATAGTTTTTGGTGCAAGCATGAGGCAAAGGGCACATAGTACAAAGTGTTCTGCAGGGTGAGACAAGTGAATCTCCCTCCAAGATACTGGAATGCTGTGTGTCTGTGTGAAAAACAATTTGTTAAAGGGTATCCCAGTGGCCTTCATTTCTCTGACATGAGGAAGTGCTTCATTTAAATTAGGAGTGTTTTAATGGGAGATATGAACTGCTGTAGATTAAGAGTCCTTTGCTTTATCAATAGATGAGAGAGCAGTCAGAAGCTTCTTGTACCTTTTATTCTATAGTTTCAGGACTGAGAAGTATCTCTAAGTATCTGCCCCAATCTACTCAGATAAATGACAGTGTACAATATATTTCATTTCCTCCCATGCTCCCCTTACCAGGGATGTAGGGATAAAGCATGAATCTGTATCATTAGCAACTTGGACCTTAATCTGTCTTTCTAGGACAAGTTAAATATGTGTTTTACTAGGTTGACCCCCTCCCTGTAGCTAAAACTTGGTAGTAAAATCTAGAATATAATCCCTCAGATTCATTTTAGCTTTGTTCACTGATTTTAGCTGAATACTTACAATGAGCTAAAAATAGTTTGTAAGATGATGCCTCAAGTGACTTACAACCTTCCAGTTGTGGGTATTAACCTCTAGCACGAGCTCACTGGCTAAATGAAGTTTAAGTATCCATAATCCTTCATTTTATTCTGAAGGTAAAGGGTATCTCTGTATAGTAATTGTGCTTTACTTTCTGGCAATGAAGACTTATAAGAGAGATTTAAGTGACCCATTGCTGGATGAATATGCTTTCCTCTGGCTTTCTCCTTTCCACTGTTATTGCTATTCAACCCATGCTACATGTGAACATTGCCTTTCTTCATTTTGGAGTAATGATACTTGAAATGAGGCTAGGACTTCTGTTGTAAGGAAGCAGAAGAAACCTCAGCCTGATTTTTTTTTTCTAAACTTCCAGTTTAAGCTAGTTTAGGAAAATGAATCCATGAGAGAAAAGAGCTTGAGCTCTATCTAACAAAGAAATATCATTTTACCTTTTTAATCTTTTATTTTTCCTTTCTGTGTATTTTTTTTCTTTTGGTCTCAATCAGCCACTTCTGTGAAAAAAAATTAGCTAAAGGCAAATTTGGGGTTGTACTATATTCTGGCCAATACCATTTTGGTAGGCAGAATAATGACATCCTAAAGATGTTCTTGAGTGCTCATAGATCTCAGAAACTGTGTTATGTTACTTGACAAGGGGATTAAGTTTGCAAATTCATGTTGCTAACCAGCTCACGTTAAAATAGGGAGATTATTTTGGGTTATCTGGTGATCCCACTGTCATCATGATAATTTTAAATAGGGGAGAGAGAGGCAGGAAATTCAGAACCAGAGGTGGCATTGAAAAGACTCGACTGGCCATTGTTAACTTGGAAGATGGAAGGGACCCACACGATGAGGAATGCAGGCAGCATGTGGAAGTTGGAAATGGAAAGAGAATAGATTCCCCTCCAGAGACTCCAGAAAGAAAGGCAGCCCTGACAACTCCACAGATTTAGTTTAGTAAGACCATGTTGGATATCTGACTTCCAAAACTGTAAGATAATGCATCTGTGTTGTTTTAAGCCACTAAGTCTGTGATAATTTGTTACAACAGCAGTAGAAAACCAATACAAGCAAGGAGTGCCATCTTAATAGAACTCCCAACCCAAAGTCTACCTCTAACATCAGTTAGGGCCAAGAAACCCATTTGCAGAGGACGTGCACCAGTTGTGTTTGATTCTAATATCCTTTGTCATCTTCCTTTTTTCAGCCTCATTTACTTTGAGTGGCTTCTTTTCTTTTTAGTTTTACTTCAGTAAAATGACTCAATATGAGAGATAAGAAAGTAAAATGTTAATAGGGTAGAGAATCCCGTCCAAAACTAAATAATCAGAATTCAGTTTGGCATGTGTGTGTGTAGAATTTTAATAATTTGAATTATCACATAATTTGTGAGAAAAGTCACCACAAAATTTTGTCAGAAGTTTATTATTTTGAAACCAGATGTGCAGACACAAAATGCACTGTGTTAAAAAAAAAGGCAATGGTGAAAAAGTCCTATTTTCCCGATAATTAGCTCAGATCAATAAACTGTGGCTTATTTGAAGGCCTTCTGGAAAGAACAGTCAGATGTTTGGGTCTTTGTCTAAAAATTACTGGGCAATAACCTTGAATTTATAACGTCATTTGATGTAGTGCTGAAGATGGTAATAATGTTCCCTTTGTTTGATCAGTAAATGTTGTATTACCCCAGGAAGGCTTTTGTTTAAATAGGTCAATGATTAAGGGATGAATATAATATCAACACTTTTATAAAAATTGCATTTACAGAGTGTATTTGCTTGCTAGTTTTGTACTATTGTGCTGCTTTGTGCATGTTTTGTCTGTGTAGACATTCTTTACACTTAAGATAATGGCTTACTACATTTGTAAATTTGATATATTAAATGTATCCAAATTTCTTAAATGCTCAGATTTTGCTTATTAAGGTCATATTTTTTTCAGATATTTGAAGAGTTTCAGAGAATAGAATGTATTGTGTTAGAAATGTAGTTTGACATCTTTAAGATAATCTGTTCAACTACCTATGTAAATGGTGTTAATTATTCCAAAAAGGGCCTTTAATATCGTAATTCAATTTAGAAATAAATTGATCATTAATACAAAAATAAATGGAAATATTCTTACTCTAGATAAAACTGCCAGATTTTTAAAGAAAGTAAGACTTTTGAGGTGACACTAGAGGCTAAAGAAAACTGTTTTGAAATGTATTATATTAATAGTTTAATTATACATTAAAGAGAACTAATCACAAATAGAGAAGTGTGCTCTTAAGACTTCCTCCAGCAATGAAAAATATTAATTGACAATACATATGGAAGGTTTGAAAGGCATTTTGATGAATTTCAAATATTTGAATATTTACTTAGTATATTTATCAAATACATATGTATTAGCCACTGTGCTAGGCATTAGTATAAAGAACTTGATGCAATGTTGAATATGCAGAATATGTGCAGTCAGTATTGGCAATTAATCTTAATGGAAGCCATCTTCGTGTCCTCAGACCTGGCACACTAGGGTGTGTGTGTGCATGTGTTTATTTGTGTGTATATCTTTGTATGTCAATGTCTATGTCCATATCCATTTCTTTCTACCAAGAAGGCTTTCAGAAGAGAGAAAAAGAAGAAAGGAGAATATGGAAACAAGTAGAGATGAAGCCACTTCTTTGTTAATTCACAATATATACACGGACATGTGCACACACAAACACACATACGAATCTGATGTGAACCTAGAAACACTCAGGTTGTGACCAGTCCTTTGGGGTGCAATCTGAAAATGAATCTCTGACATCAGAGTGTAGGAAGTGGGAGGGACAGCTACTTTGCTTGAGTCAGATAGACTTTTTGGTAGATAAGGAAATGGAGGTCCTGAGAAATGATATGATTTGCTCAAGATCCCTGTTGAAGGTAAACAAGACAAATAGTACTGAATGTGGGAAGGATGTATTTTAATCAGTAATAACTATTGTAATGGGGAGAGGTCCAGCATGAACTGAACTCAACCTCCATTTGTTCTGAGGTGAATCAACATATTAAAGAGAGAATGAAGGAGGAGGGAGAAGGCCCAGCCAGGACTCGGTAGAGTCAGGGAAGTGAAGGAATGACAAAGAGTTAACCATTATATGTGCTATTAGGTCACGTGTGTCTGCTCGCTGTCAATAACCAAAGTTAGGATTCTACCCTCTCACGGAGACTGGGAGACAGAGGGCTGAACCACACAGTATTTTTTTGGTGGTCTTGAATTTCCTCACGTAGACACTCTAAGGAGATTGGATTCATTTCAGGCATGTGGACTTTGAACTGTTAGAAACTAAGATGGCATTTTGTTCAAGTCTTTATAGGCCAAGTTTGAGGCCTCATCAAGAAGATGGCTCAGAAGAACTTGGCTCGAGTTTGGTTGAGAAGCAAATCTTTGTCACTTCTCAGTAAATTTTCTAGTGCTGAGATTTCTGCCTGTGCTTTAGCCAAATTCTGGTAGTAACTGTACAAGATGCCATCGAAAATGCTTTTACCTTGAAAGAATTTTTCTTTCATCTTTGTAAAGCGGTGAGACCCAGCTTCACGTCCGTGGTGCTTCCCCTGTAGTTGGCTAGTTAAAGGGCATGTCTGTACACGGGTCGGCTGGCCGGTCGCTTTCCACCTGAGTCTCTGAATTTAGTGAGGGAAACCCATTGTGTGTATAAATAACGTCATCACACTCAATGTGTTCACTCCACTTCTGTTATTGTTCCAACTCCAAGCAATATTGCCTGTGTCCTATTGAAGTGTACTTCAGTCCCTTTTGAACTAATCAGAACAACAACCTCTAAAATATGTCACACTCTCTTAGTATCACATTGTCACATTCGGCATCTCAAATAGCATCGAGGAACACACAAGAAGGAGCAGGCTTGTGTGCCATTGTATTTGTCAATCTCCAAGTTATTTAAGGCTTAAATATTCTAGTTCCTTTAATAACCTCTTTTACATCTATCTTTGTGAAGGCTTTAACACTTTTATTTATTTTTTAGAGATTTCATTTATTTATTTTTAGAGAGAGGGAAAGAGAGGGAGAAAGAAAGGGAGGGAGAGAAACATTTATGTGAGAGAAACATCAATTGGTTGCCTCTCATATGTGCCCCAAGGAGGGGCTGAACTTGCAACTGAGGCACGTGCCCTCACGGAGAACTGAACTGGGGACCTTTTGCTTTGTGGGACCACACCCATCCAACTAAGCCAGGCCACCCAGGGCAAGGCTTTAACCCTTTTATAATCTATTTAAATGATGACTCATCATTAGCTTTTGAATATGATGACGCTGTAAGTTCATCATCCATTAAAGGAAACAGGACTTCTATTTATCGCCCCAAATGCAACTTTATCAAGTTCAAGGTCGTGACCCTTGAGAGCAAAAATACTTTCCTTTTCCTTTTTCCAAAGGATGGTCTATCTTTAGATCTATTTCAATTGTTTCCTTTTCCTGTAGTAAATCCCCATCCACATTCTTCTGGGCCTAATTGGTGTTACAAAATAGAGGGAGCATTCTTACAGAGTTTAGATCACTCTCTTAGATGTAACTTCATTATTTCTATTTAAGCCACTTTGTTGTTATTCTTGGAAAATGCTTGGAAAAGTTTAAAACTCTTTTACCCCTGTATTTTTGGCCTAGCATGCCAAAATACCTGAATGGGACGCATGAAGATGAATACAGTTTTTGTCTTGATTTCTTTTTCTTTTAATTTATTCTTTTTAATCCTCACCCAAGGACACTCTTTTCATTGCTTCTGGAGAGAGAGAGAGAAAAGGGGAGAGGGAAATGTTGATGAGAGTGAGAAACATCAGCTGGTTGCCTCCTGTACTCACCCATACCTGCAGTCTAGGCATGCATTCCAGCTGGGACTCGAACCTGCAACACTTTAGTTATGGGACAATGCTCCAACCAACTGAGCCACACTGGCCAGGGCTATTGCTTTTCTTTTTAAAAATAGATATTCTGCCTCTACGTTCATTTGTTCCATTTTCATGCACTGGGTAATACACTAGAGCAAAGGCTATTCAGTGCATGAAAGTATATTTTTATTTGTTCCAGTCTCCCCCTGTATTGTGTTATTCTGTTCCTTTTCAGTTTTATATTCACATCACTCTTTTGCCTTTGTTTTTCTTCTTGATTCCAGTAAAATGTAAATGGCATCACCCTGTACCTGTATTTTTCTCAGTGTTGCCATGACTTCCAAGCCAGCTGGCAGATTTCTAATCCATGAGTGATCTGTTGGGTGAACATCCAAGGAGAGGACTGGAGGGTTAGACAATGATACTTATAAATAGCCACTTTCTGTTCAGAGTTCTGTAAAGCCTGGTTAAAGCTTTAACAATCATCTTTGTACCAAACAGAAGCTCTTTTGTTTAACTCAGATGTGATGTTATTATTCTTAATTTTATTTATAAGGCTAAATAATCGGATGGCTCCAACGTATCTGTGGTAGGAACATGGACTGTATGTACTATAGCAGCAGAGTGTCCATTCAAAGTACACAGGGCATTTGGCTTTGTCTCTAAGGAAAAGCTAACAATGGCCTTCAGGAACTGTAAAAACTGCTGAACCAAATTCTGTTGATGGGAAAATAAAAATGAGATATGAGACATTGGGAAGAGTCTCTTTAGGGAATCCCATGGAGAGACACTAATGAGGAGAGAGAGGTCATTCTATTAAAAAGAGCTACATGCAATTAGTGTAACTGTTCTGAAATACCTATTCTAGAAACGTGCCTTATTATGACTTGTGAGCCAAAACTGCTAACGGAGATGGGTAGATTTACAAATTCTGTGTAGATTATAATTGCAAAAGTTTAGCTTCAAAAGACGAGGCGTTGAAATGTAGTGAATGGTCAGGTGGGAAAATAAATCTCTCCTGCTAAAAGAACAGGCAGAGGAAAATGATACTAGCAATTGTTGTCATAATATAGATATCATCCCTGCTCTGGACCATGGAGGGGAATTGTCATATCGTTATAAGACACGTAGTACAGAAGAATATTCCCAAGGCCTTGTAAGCAATTAGCATAAAGCTGTCATGAGGAATCTGTCCTCTTTAATGTACTACTCTCTAATGAGTTGTTATTGGTACCTAGTATGCTAAGACATTCTGTTACATATCAGAGCTAGCTTGGGCTTACTTAATACTTTATAGCTTACATTGTATCTTCACGTACTTTATCTCATCAGAATCTTAGACCAGCCCTGGAAACATTAAAAGCAGTTGTTATGCAATGCACAGAAAAATTGAAGCACATAGAGGTTATGGGACTTTTCACGGTCACATAAAATCTTAGGCTCTGATTCCTCACTTGGCTGGCTTTTCACCAGCCTCCTTTTCTTAACAGTTACCGCGGAAAGACTTAAACTCAAGGACTAAAACATGAAAGAATCACCTTTCATGATTAAGAATCAGGTTCCTAAATAAAGGCTATATTTCTTTAAATCAGCAGTTGACACCCTATGACCCATGGACCAAATGTACTGCACTGCCTTTTTTCGTAAATAAAGTTTTATTGTGTATGATGTAAGTTGGTGATCGGGTTTCATTATTTTTTGCGTGTAGCTATCCACATCTCCCAACACCATTTGTTGAAGAGACTATTTTTACTCCTATGTATGCTTCTTTCCCCTTTGTCAAATATTAATTGACCATAGAGACTTGGGTTTATTTCTGGGCTCTTTGTTCTGTTCCAGAGAAGGAGCTCCTACCCTTTGCAACAGCGTGGATGGAACTGGAGAGCATTGTGCTAAGTGAAATAAGCCAGGTAGTGAGAGACAAATACCATATGATCCCACCTTTAACTGGAACATAATCAACAAAAGAAAAATGCAAACAAAATAAAACCAGAGACATTGAAACTAAGAACAATCTAATAATAGCCAGAGAGGAAGGAGGAAGGGACAGAGGGGAGAGGGGTTTTCAGGAACTACTGCGAAAGACACATGGATAAAACCAAGGGGCAGGGCGGAAGCAAGAGAGGGAGGTGGGTTTGGCCAGGGTGCAGGGGAGGAGTGGGGAGAAAATGCAGACAACTGTAATTGAACACCAATAAAGTAATTTTAAAAAAGTTTTCTTGAAACACAGCTGCACTCATTTGTTTATGTATTGTCTATGGCTCTTTGTTCTACAACAGCAGAGGTGAGTAGTTTCGAAAGAGACCACATAGCCTGCAAAGCTAAAACATCTACTACCTGACCCATTATAGAAACTACTTCCTAACCCCTGCACTAAATAATTATCTAAATCATGTGCCATCTCTTTAAGCATACTTCTTCAACTTTTATGCTATAGGTTCTTAGGAAAATGTTTTTCTAACTTAATTTACTGAATCTTTGAGTCTCTGATCGTGGAAAAAAATGTTGTAAATATGTATGGTTTACGGTCATACGAAGTAAATTCTAGCAAGCAGCCTTCAAACATCACATGATAAAATGATAAATGTCATGAGTAGAATTAATAGAATTGAAATTAAAGATGAGGAACATACCATGTACCGAGTGACTATAAGTAATGGGACAATTTTTTATTATGCATTTCCATCCTGGGTACTTGCAGGACACAGAGCCAGCTAACATGGGCCTGCCATCACCTGGAACCAGTAGGCTGCCATCATGGGGTTTTATGTCCAAATTGGATAGTGTGATTTTTATGATCATATTCGATTACTCCTAACACAAAAATGTTGTCAATTGTAAGGTTCTCATACATCAGCATATTGACTATTTTAATGTGCATCTGTAACCTTTTAACTCCTTGAGGGCAATGACTATTTTTTATTTTTATGTTTTGTAGTAGCATTTGCTGGGAGACCAATTGTCTAGACAGTTTCTGTGAACAGGGTTAGGAAGCCACTCTAACTTCGAATATTTCTAATGAAAACATTCTGTTCTTCCCCGGTCTGTCAATCTCCATTGGCAGATGTGAGTTTCCCACTCTAAAACAACCGTTCTTTTCTTAACTGAAAAACGAAAACAATGAAATAAAACAATGCTCAAGCGCGTTGGACCCTTGCTTGGTTTGGAACTCTAAAAACACTAGGTTACTCCAGTTAGTCTGTGCATGTTTGTGTCAGAAGATAGACCTTCTACCTGGAAGACAGTCAGCAGAGCTGTAATGGGCAGGATCCTGATGGGGAAATGGCAGCCCGGGAGGCAGCTGGCTGAGCAGGCAGGGTTGGCCTCCTGTGTTCTTCGCTTCCTCTTTCTTGTCTCGTTCTTCTCGTTCAGTGGGTTTTACTGACAATGCTACCTCTGACGTCCCAAAACATGTGTGCTGCCTAGATCCCTTTCTCCCAGTGAAATGCCGATCAGCAAATCTTAAAAACTCAGTGTTAGTTAAACAATGAATTAATTTTTCTAAAAAATGTTTGGACAAAAATGATAAAACTTCCCATATGCCTTTAAAATAAAACAAATGAGCATAAAGTTGTGAATTGTGTGGGATGTATTTCAGTGATGTTAATTAGCCACTGGTGGAAATATTCAGGGAATGAACACTTCTGGGTCTCCGTAAGTCACATAACCACAGTGACTTCCTATGCGTCAATTTAATTTCAATGAGAGTCATTCCAAGACTGGGGGCATTGGTGGGAAGATACAGAAACCCAAAGGAATAGGCTGGCATGCACCAGAGTCTGGAATCTGGGTTTTAACAATGGGTCTGACTGGTAATTAAATTTTCTCACAGCCAAGTTAGATTTGCCTGTACCTTAAAACTAGGGGACAGTGCTGAGTCTCAATGCTAGGGAATCCATGGATAGGGCAGTTTCCAAGTGTACTGCACCACACACAGGAACCAGGTAGGCTGTAACTTCTAAGTAGGTGGGACATGTCTTAGCAGCCTAAAGTTCCATTCAGACCCCAGGAAATGGACATACAGCAGGTGACAAAATAAGAGGTCTACAGGTTTAGGCTAGAGTCATGTCTGGGTCACTCAGATCTGCCATTAAGATGTGACATGGTCATGACCTTACCTCCTAAAATAATACTCTATAGTTTAATTTATTCAGCTTAGGGTAGGTAGGTGAGGGTTGGCAGGTGGTAGTTTGTAACCAGAAAAACAACTTCATGCATGGAGGGCAAGGGACGAAGTATTTATGTGCATATTACTTTAAGTAAGTTAAAGAGATGGTTCTTTAAGAAAGTATAACAGTAGTACATGCACACGTGTAGAAATATTTTAAAATACAAATGGATAATAAAAGCACTAACAATAACCCATAATTTTACTATCTAGGGGAAATGGTTATTTTTGTATAATGTATAGCTTTTTATTACTTTCCACCTGTCCATGTACTTAAGCAAATCTGAGTTTTTGTCTATGTGTGCACTTTATCATTTATTCTTCTGATCTCCTTAAAAAGGACATTATGATCTCTCAGCAATGAACACCGCTGTGTTTCATCTTACTTACCCAGTGTGGGCCTGCTGGAGGTAGTATAGCGTTCGTCTGATACTGTTTCAGTTGTCTGTGGACTTTATCGTGGGCAACACCTATCCCTGGTGCAGGAAGACCTCATCAGAGCCATAAAAGGGGACATACAGGAAGGGAAGTCAGTCCAGTTACTTTTGCTGTGCGATAAATCATCCAAAAACTTAGTAGCATCAAAGAATCCTTTATTAAGCTCATGGGTTCTGTGGGCCCAGTGGGAATGGCTTGTCTCTCTTGCCTGATATCTGTGGCCTCAACTAGGGAAACATGAACATTTGGGGCAACTTCACAGCTAAGATGCTGACAGAAGAATCTTCTTAACTCAGCATCTTTACTCGCCTATCTGGCAGCTGCCACCTGTTCTTGATGACTTGGGAAGGCTTGACTCCAAAGAGGCCACTGACCGGAAAACATGCACACGGCTTTTTTGAGTGACCTGAGCTACCTCACAGTATGGCAGCTTCAGGGTAGGTAGAGGCCAGCACAGAGACTCTGGGTTCCAAAAGTTGACATTCCTGCAAATAAGGCTCAAACCTCATTGCTTGTATAATCTCACCTCGGAAGTCACAGCATCACTTTTGCTAAACTCTACTGGCTGTACGAGTCACTAGGCAGTCAGGTTCAAGGGAGAAGGGACGGACTCCAGTCTTTAGTGAAAGCAGTGTCTGAGATTTTGCCATCTGGCCTACAATTTTTATAACTCCTCAAATCTTAGTCCAAATGGTGGGAAAACAAATCAAGCTTCCTCGATCAACTATAATTTAAGGAAAAAACCTCCCAGCTGTTTTGTTCATTTTTGTATTTTTTTTTCAGGGCAAAACATTACCTTACACAGTTCAAACATTAGAATAAGAAATAAAGAAGACAAAGTTTTCCCTAATGCTGTGGCCAAGAGGAGCCTAAAACTTTAGGGAATGTGATTTTAGAGATTTAGAGATTATGACCTAGAATGGGTAAGAAAATAAACATTTTTGCTGACTCGCACCATAGTTAGACACAAGCTGCTTACGAAGAGGCCGAGGTGTGCAAGGAGGGAGACTGAGGGTATAGCTGGGGTAGAGGCTGGCAGGCAGTCAAGGTCGGGGGGGCCACAAGCCTAGGAAGTAGGATGTTCTCCTGGGAGCAACTCTGACCCTTGCACGTATCACTGGGGCAACTGACTCGGCCCTGCCTGCAGCAACCCAAACAAAGCCTCAACTTGCTTACTTTCAGTAATTATTTAAATCAGAAATTCAGATTGCTTAGGCTTGACTCTTGCAGTTTCTTGTAGCCAAGGTAACATTTTTTGTTTGTTTTTCAGAATAGCATACCACCCTGAAGCATAAATCTGCAATTAATCCTGCAAAACAACCCATGATAATGTTCTCTTTGGCATTATCAACTTCTGTTTTTTTCCAGGTGCCAAATATATAGCACTCTTAAAATGTTCCAGGCAATCAAAATGCCACTTCGGAATATTTCCTTCCCCATTGGGTTTTTGTTTTTTCCATCATCTCTCTAAAATGGAAAAAAAAGGTGATGAAGAAAGGTAAAGAAAAACAATTCTGACAGCTGGAGGATATAACAAAAACCCATTTTTTTTTAAATGTCTTACAGTTGTGCTCAAGTTAGTCACAGATTTTTGTACCTAATGGGTACATGGTAATTTTTGGAAGGGCAAGTCTCTGGTGTCTCGTAACTGAGGCCAGTGAGATAACTTGCTATACACTATGGGCAGGGTGTCAAACTCATTTTCCACAGGAGCCACATCAGCCTTGAGGTTGCCTTCAAGGGGCTGAAATAATTGTGGGACTACTCCCTAGTAGTAGTCCCTGGTGAAAATGAGTTTGACACCCCTACACTATGGGCAATTGTTAATGAAACTTGCCCAGAAAAAGCCCTCCAGCTGAGTTCAACAGGTGGGTTCCTAATTAGCAGAGAGTTGACCATACCAGCCAATTCTAGTGTTTGTAAAGAAAAAGCAGTCGTCCCAGATCGTACCTGTGCTTGAGATTGAAGTCAACTAATGATTACTGAGCACTGTTGGCAGGCACAGACCTGGGGCAGTTCACCTGCAGGAGTGATTTGGATTTCCAGATTAGCAGAAGGAAAAGTTCTTTGGGGATACAAACATTCTTAAGACAATGGACCGCCACCTTTATTGGGACAGTTAAAAGAGCAAACGAAAATCCATCACAGCTGAACAAATAGTGCACTGGAGGGGGAAGAAGAGAGGATATGATTGACTAATCACCATTCAGGCGGATGCTCGGATTGCATCAGGGGCAGCCTTGGGGACTGCATGCCCGCCGGCAAGGCCGGTCTTTAAACAGTAAGTGTGCAGGGTGAAAGTAAATAGCTATGAACTGTACTTGTATGGATGATAGACACACACGCACATACACATGCACTCACGCACCCAGGAACGCAACCATCCTCATTAGGCTTAGTCAAGTTTGTCAATAGCCAACTTTTCCCTCTCTGGATCGGGTTTCCGTGGTCTTGTCTGGAGACCTCTCTGCTTATGGCAAGAACATGCTAGGAACAAAAGTATGAGGCACAGCAAATATCTGCCACTTTAATTCCAAAAGTCAAGTACAGAAAAAGTGCCAGCAGTTTCATGGCGGATGCTTGAGGACTGAGGTTGGGAAGAAGAGACCACCTCTCTAGGTGTTTCCTCCCAGGATAAGCACCTGCCACGTGCCAAGACACTCAGTGGTTAAGGTAATGTGTCTTTTCTTATTTAATCCACCTCCTGTCCATTATAGAGAAAACCAAGGCTCAGACACATGCAGCAAATCTTTAAGGTTACAGAGCTGGTGCAGCAAGACTGGATCTGGGCCTGAGGAATTCAGCTCCAAGTTCAGTGCTCTTCAAAGCAGTGCGTTCACCCAGGATCACCTTCCTGACTGCCATCAGTCTATGGGCATTTCCTAAACCAGCTTAAATGCCACCTCCTCTGGGAGCCCTCTTGATTTTTCCTCCTACATTCATGTGGATTTAGGTCTGTCCCTCTGATGCATTGCATTTAGCACACTGCATTATATGGCCTATTGTCATGTGAGGGTGTTAATTTCCACACATGCTTGCCAGTAGTTGAAACTGCCTATCTTTTAATGAGGATGTTTACTTCCATGGTCAATCGTCAGTCTCTTAAGGGAGGCATGCTTAGTTTATAATTTTTGGTATCTTTGGGGTCTAAAATACATAGTTATGTGGCTAATCTATACTGCGCTTGCTACTTATGCATTAACTAATCAGCCTACTGTTCCACCAATAGAAGGTTCCCCATCGTCTGTTGGAGGATGTAGGCAACATCCATATCTCCCTGATTGGAATTGCTCTTATTGTCTCAGAATATCTTAAATGAAGCAATTAAAAAAAAAACACAGAGAATGGGGTTTGAATAATTTGCTTCAGAACCAGAAATGAAACAACTCATTGGACATTACAAGCAAATTAAAAACACTTAATTATCAGGACTAATTGGCTAAAAGTTGAACTCAGGCGTGCAAGGACATTGTTATGGGTTCCTCTTCACTTAGAGCAGCTCCAGCGATGATATCAACACAAAGGCAGTTCCCCTGCTCCTATGCCATCCCATCGTCTGGGTATTAACCGTTTTTAGTTGTCCTTTCTCTCTCCTGTGTTTAAAAGTTCCCAATCTCAACTGAATCCTCCCTATAGGTATATAACAATGATCATGCCTTACCTGTCTTTTTAAAAATTCTCTTTCTCCCCTCTATCTCCATTCAGCTGCCCCATAGCTCTCAACCTCACTCACCATTAGACCTCCCTAAATCATATTCTCCTTCTCAGTGTGCTCTATGCTAGCTATGATTCTGATCTCTCCACTGAATCATCTCTTACCAGCGACCGACTCTTGCTCAATCCAATGGATGTGATGGCAGCCATCATTGTACCTAGTCTTTCTGCAGCGTTGAAAGTGTTGACCCCTGCCTCCATAGAAACACCTAGGTTTCAGTCAGCTCCTGGCTACTCCTTTACAGTTTCATCATTTATTCAGCCAAATGTTGGAGTTTCATAATGCTCAATCTAGGCTCTCTTTTCATTTCACTTTATAGCATTGTTCCTAGATTAATTCATCGAGGCTAATGATTTTCAATACCAAAATGTAGAGCTCAAGCCAAGATTTCTCTAGACTCGAGTATATAGTGATCTATAGATTAAACTTGGATTTCTTAAAGGTATCTCAATTACAGCATGTCTTAAATGAAACTTCTCTCCTTCATACCTGTTCTCCTTTCTTTGCTCCATCCTTGATGTTATCACCATTCATTGGGGATCACAAGACAGTAAGTTAAAGATGTTCTTGCTTTTTTCCCTGACCCTTTACCAATCCTTTTACCTTGTTGATTTCACCCTTTTCCTGTTGCTCACATCTGCCCACCTCACTGCATCCCACAGCCCCACCCTTGTTAACCTTTCACCCTCTCCTGCAAAGGCCTCCCAACTCCTACTACATGCTAATTTCTCTCCTTAGAATTGTATTTGTTCCTATTACTGCTATAATAACAAATTACCACACATTTCATGGCTTAGAAAAACACATTTTTTTTTAATCTTACTATTCTGGATTTCAGTAGTCCTAAAATCAAGGTGTTGGCAAGACCACATTTCCTCTGGAGGTTCTGGGAGGGAACTTGTTTCCTGGCCTTTTCCTGTTTCTAGACGCCACCTGCATTTCCTGACTCTAGCCCATTGCTTGCCAATCCCTCCTTCCCTTATCACATCTTATTTAATTCAGATCATCCTCCCTCTTTTAAGGTCCCTTGATAATCCAGGATATTTTTCCATCTCAACATCCTTCACATAATCCTATCTGCTAAAGTCCTCTTTGCCTTCAAGGAAAATATTTACGGCTCCGGAGAATTAGATCACGGACATCTTTGGGTGGCCATTATTCTGCCTACAACAAAATGCTCCTTCCTTCTTCTCTCCTCCTCCCTCAATTTGTTAACTGCCACTAAACCTTCAGATCTTAACATAGGCATCACGCTCTAAACTCAAGTTTGTCTGTCAGAACTGTGAACGCCCTTACCTAATTTTTGTATTTTCTTGATCAGTGTCCATCCACCCCACCGGTCAATAGGTTTTATGAAAGCAGAAACTATGCTGGTTTTGCTCACTGATTTGTCCCCACACCCAACAAAGAGCCCGGTAAATTGGAAGCACAAATACACCGTGAGTAACTGAATGAGCAGATAAGTAACAATGAGTCTTAGATTAGGTTCCCTGGAAAATAGATCTTGAGATAGAATAGCCTGCCTGAAGTTTATTTGGTATGTGACCTTGGACCAGCACCTGTGGGAGAGTGAATGCAGTAGCAACAAAAGCCTCTCCTAACACCATGGAGACAACTGAAACAGGACAGCCTTTGAGAGGTATCTCAATTCGAAGACTGGGACTAGGCCTTCACACCCCAGGAATGGACTAGTTACATGATGAGTGCTGCCCCCATGGAAAGGACATGACTATGAGTGAGGCAGGGGAAGGGCTTGGATGAGGCAACTCCGGCCAAGAGCAAGTTGTAGAGAGGAGCTAACTGTGTCGTCAGTAGCTGAAGTCTCACAGTGGCTGGGGAATCGGTGCCTCAGTTTTGCCCAAAGGTCCAGGGGTCATACCGCAGCGCGCACTCGGCGAACAGCCCTTTTCTTGGGGCTGCCAAAGGGTTCCATTGTATGTGCTGTGAGTAAAAGACAGGTCTTTAATTTCCTTACCTAGAAGATGTTGTGCTGTGGTTTTAAAATCTGTCATTGATTCTACGATTTGTATTTGATTTGTTATGGAACACAATCATTTTTCTTTTGACCTGAGATAAATAATTAGACTTAAGGAAAATATATCCTTTTTTATGAAAGTTGAAATAATTGAATTATGTTTAGAAAAAAAGAATCTTATATTTGCTCATAAATACAAAAATAACAGGACATTTTTTTTTCTGTTAGGATTTTCAGATTCCCATTTATTTTTCTCAAGTTCACATTAATTTTCTTATTAAGCTAAATGACAAGTGATATTATTTCAACTATGGCCACACTGACAATTACAAAATAGGTTTTTATTTATTTTTGAAACTTTAGCTCATATAAATTAGAATTGTATTGTTTTCACTGTTTTTTTTTTTTTTTTTTTTTTTTTTTTTTTTTTTTTTTTTTTTTTTTTTTTTTTTTTTTTTTTTTTTTTTTTTTTTGTATTCTTGCAGAAAGGGAATCTCTTTGTTGTGTCTGGGACTCCTAAGCTTTTCTTTTCTATTTTTAAATTTTTAATGGATTTTTTATGTTATCTTTTAGTCCCATTATACTCACCTACCCCCCAGCAATCACCAAACTGTTGTTCATGTCCAATTGTTTATTTTGACAATTGACTATAGGAAATGATAATCCTTCAAGAAAATTGTCTTGACATCTGATCAAAACACTGAATAACATTAAATGTATCTGTGGTGAAATGATAAAGAATAAAACATGTAAAAAAAGGAGAGCTTCCTTTAAAAGTAATTAATTCAGCAGATAAGTTAGAGAACAGATGTAGAAGTTAAATGTTTGTTTTTTCCCCCAAGGAAGAGAGGTGGATTGGGGACAATAATGTGATGTATTGTTTTATCAAAAATTGCAATCTACAGAAGGCTCTAAAACTAGAGTCGATAAAAGATATCCCAAAAATACAGAAAAGAAAGAAATATGGAAAGCCTTTGCAGATGTAACTATTGAAACACTTCTTGGAAAATGGTAGATTTAGAAGTAATTGTGCCTATAAAATAAAAGATTATTATACCAATAACTGAGCTGCTAATCAAGGAAGTGTACGATATAGTTAGAATGTTTAACATAATATGAAAAACTCTTCTATGTGGATGTGTGGCAAATGAGAACGAAATGGGTAGTTATATGTATAGAAGCAGAAAAATGTGTTGTCGATAGAAAATTAATTATTTTCAAGTGAAGCTCAGTTCGGCTAAGTGAACATTTATTGAATGTTTATTACTGTGTCAGGGTCGTTCTGCTAGGCCAAATGGATACAATACCCAGACAAAGCCAGTTCAAGTCCATTAGACTCAATACTGATACTTCTGTTGAAACCAAAGATAAAATGTAATCATTTTCATACCAGTGAGACTCCAGTCTTTTAATTTGAATGTCATAGAAAACATGAGCACATTTTATAGTACTGTAAACTCGTGAAACAGAAAATGCTGAATTACATGTGAATACATGACCACATTTGTAAATCAAACATAAAATTTGAATGTTTTTGCTTACTACACACTTACTAAAATATACAGATCATAGCCACTAAATAATATATAAAACTAATCATTTCAATGTGCTTTATATTTTTTCTACTATAAAATATTTGAATAAACATCCTCATATCTAAATGTTTTTCTCCAATTATGATATTTTCTTAGGATATATTTTAGCAAATATAACTACTGGATCAAGGGCAGAACATTTTAAGGCATTTAATAAATATTACTAAGTTGCTTTTCAAAAATTCCACAAGTAACCTATGTACTTAATAGAAATATATTTAAACAGTTTTGTTGAATTTTCTGTTTTAAGATTTTTCTTTTGTCTCCTTCAATTACTTTAGCACCTTTTTATGATCTGTTATTCCCTAGATACTAAATTGTCTTACTTTTTTTCAGACTATGGAGAAAAATTTATCTGAGTGGTTTCTCTCTTTCCTGGTGGTGGCTCCAGTCCTACTCCATTAGCCAGCGGACTTCATGTTATTGCTTATGCTCATATCCCCTTCCTCTCCCTCTTTCTCTTTTTCTCTTTCTCTCCTATCTTTCCATCGTGGTCACTCTCTCTGGTGGGTGAGAAGGTAGTAGTATAATTAGTATATAAGTCTAAGCTTCATCTCATTTTCTGGTTATCACTGATTTTGGATGGAAGAAAATCTAGTCATGTGAGGCTTTTGCTGATGCATATTACAGACAGGAATGAGGGAGATTTTCTGCTTTACTTGAGCTTTATTCTCTCCCTACAAAGTATGTTATCTGTCTGGAGGCCACGTTTCCATTGAGTGTTAGACCTCTCAGGAGGCAATGTAGTTCTCAATGAATCCCCTGAAGTCACAGTGTCTTCACATCGTGGTCTCTGGTCAGCAGCCCCCTCCTCCCCTCACTCACGGCCACGTGACTTAACTAGGAGTCTAGGTTAGTGAAAACCAGTGTGGATGTGCTTTTCTTCTACTTCTCCTCTTCCTCTCCCTCCTTTCTGTGGTTTAAAGCTGGATCACTGTGTGAAACCCCTGCTGCCTTACACTCTTCAGTTCTTGGAATCAAAGTTTTGTTCCGTGGCCCTTCAGGACTGTGACGCCTACTGTCACAAGGACGTTTAGAGCTTGTGTCAGCTTTTGGTATCATGCTTTATTGTGCTTCGATTTTATTATATTGGGATAGAATCTATAAATGTGGCTTGAGTTTATGATGGTTGCTCTGTATCATATAATAGAGAAATTTCTTCTCTATTTTTCTGCCCTTTTAATGTATTTAGAATAATAGAATAAAACTATCATTGACCATAACTCTAGGTTTAACTAAACGTTCTCAACCCTTTTCTAAATTAATCTAAGTATATTATGTTTATAATTTAAAAACAATAACAATGATTTTTAAATTTAAAACATTTCCTGCTTTAATCACTAGTCATGACTTGAGGCTTAGCTATGAGATAAATCACTTCTCCAGCTCATTGAAATTTAGGTAAAACTTGATGCTTATACCTTGAAATGTAAAAAATTAAACAGAATTCAATTCCAAAATTTTACTGAACCTCGTGAAGATGTTCCAAAGCTCATGGAAATGTTACCTGAATTATATTTGAATAAAGGATGAATTGGCATTGTATAAATGTTCGTATAAAAGAGTAGGAAGGATATCCCAAAACACCAATTCAAAAGGATATAGGCACCTCTCTGTTTACTGTATCACTATTTACAATAGTCAAGATTTGGAAGCAGCCCAGTGCCCTTTACTAGATGAGTAACTAAAAAAGCTATGGTACATTTACACAGTGGAATACTATGTGGCAGTAAAAAAGGGAAATCTTTCCTTTTGCAACAGCATTAATGGACCTAGAGATTATTATTCTAAGTGAAATAAGACAGTCAGAGAAAGACAAGTACCATATGTTCTCACTTATATGTGGAATCTAATGAACAAAATAAATTAACAAACAAAATGGAACCAGAGGCATGGATACATGAAACAGATTGACAGCTGTCAGAGGTAGGGGGCACTAAATGAGAGAAGGTGAAAGGACTAGTCAAAGAACATGTACGCATAACCCGTAGACGCAGACAACAGTGTGGTGATGGCCAATGGGAGATGCGGGGGTGGGCAAAAGGGTAGGGAAATGGAGGTATCTGTAATAGTGTCAACAATAAAAATAAAGTAAAAAATATTTTTATCAAAACAGAATGAAATAGCAATGGAGTTGTGACAAGAACAATTAAAATATTGTCACCTAATGGGCCATTGTTTTGGAAGTTATTTTTTAAATAAAAACTTGGTTAGAAATATAATAAAGGGCTGTCGTGAAAACACTTCTCTTTTGCCACTGTGGTTGTAGTGGTAACTAAATAATTTTTATTGCAATGCAAATTATGTCTTACAATACTTGAATGGATATGACTTTTACTTTGTGCAGTTCTTAACATAGTTACTATTTTTAGTTTACTATTGTATTGTTACAGTCCCAGTCTAGACAGGAATGACATGAAAGAGCTTCTTTTGATCTCACTATTTAGGGGAAATTTAAAAACTACATTAGTTAAAAATGTATCAGTGACTTTAATCTCCAAAAGGCAGTCTGTTCGCACACATGCCCCGAAACAGTGGCTTGTCAGGTAATGCCATCGCCTACATTTCTGTCCATTAAGATGTTTCTTCTACATCTTAATTGCAACAGCATGGATGCAACAGCATGGATGGAATTGGAGAGCATTATGTGAGCGACATAAGCCAGGTGGTGAAAGACAAATACCACATGATCTCACCTTTAACTGGAACCTAATCCACAAAACAAACAAACAAGCAAAATATAACCAAAGACACTGAAATAGAGAACAGGCTGACAGTGACCAGAGGGGAGAAAGGAGGGAATTTCAGGGGAAAAGGGGAAGGGTTTGCAGGAACAAGTATAAAGGACACATGGACAATAACTAGGGGGGTGGAAATGGGAGGGGGAGGGCCAGGTGGGTGGGCTGGGCTGGGAGTAAAAGACAGAAAACTGTACTTGAACAACAATTAAAATTTTTTTTAATTTAAAAAATAAAATAAAATTTTTCCAGTATAAAAAGAAGATGTTTTTTTCCATTAATGTCCATTAGGAGAGTTTTCCAAGGAGGGGACATGGGAGCTAATACTCAGTCTTAGCAAGGAGAGCATGAAAAAGACAAGCTTTGTGGTTATCAGGAGAAAAAGCACTTCCCTATCTTTCCTGGGAGAGCCAAAAGTACGAATGTCAGAAAATGAACATCACTGCTTTTCTCTTGCTACTTGCTGATCACTTACTGGTGTGTGATTGTAAAGGTTTGAACAGGCAGTCTATGCTCTATTTTCCTTGGGCTGTTTTTGAAGGAAACAAGTAATTTAACTTTTCAGGCAGGAATATGTCAGAACATACGAAAAGCAGATTGATTTGGAAGGAAATGAGTTAGATGCATTCTTTGCACTTCAAAAGATTCTGCGAAATGAAAGTACATCTGTTTCTAAACAGTTCCTCAAACCACAAAGCAATTGAAGGTCAGCAGACGAAAATAGCAACTGAAAGGTGTTAGATGTCTAGAAATTGGACTCTCTGAGGGCTCCAAACAAAGTCAAAGAACGGGCACATAAATGATAATCTTACACTGTTTATACACGCTGCACTAAACACTACTCTGAAGCAGAACACGCTTGGTCATCTGAAAATTCTGGAATGTCACGTATCGTTTGACATCTTATACGAATGACAAATTTTTATGACCGTAATATGATATGGTCAATACAAACAATGAAATCAATAAGGGTTTACCTCTTTCTTAAATTCTAAAACTGCTTTAAAATGCTTGCATTGCCCTTAAATTACAATGATTGATATTTTATTACACTGATAAGGATAAATCAAAATTTCTATTTTCTGGAATGTTCATTCAATGAAACATTTAGTGAGTAAGCTTATAGAGTTGTATGTTGCCTCTAGTCTTAAAAAACAAAGAAAGCAATTAATTAAAGAGACTCATTTCGCAGGTGTGGAAACTGAACCACAGTTCGGTTTGGGGTGAATGGCGTTCTCATTCTCCCACCAGCTAGATCTGGTGCCACTCATCATGTCATGTTCTCTTCCATGACAGTCCTCCTAGGCAGGAATGATATTGGGATACAGTAGTTCCCGCTTGTGGTTTTGCTGTCCACCATTTCTGCTACCTGTGGTCAATCACAATCTGAAAAAAGTGTGCTAAAATTTTCAAAAATAAAGAATGTATCATTTTTAAATTGTGCACTGTTCTGAGTAGCATGATGAAGTCTTGTGTCATCCTACTCTGTCCTGTGAGACACATAATTCCTCCGTCTACATGTCCACACCGTACACACTACCCCACCTGTTAGGTAGTAGCCATCTCAGTTATCCAATCAGCTGGTGTGGTATCTCAGTGCTGTGTTCAAGTCATCCTTATTTTACTTAGCAATGACCTCAAAGTGCAAGAGTAGTGATGCTGGCAATTTAAATATGCCAAAGAGAAGTTGTAAAATGCTTCTTTTGAGTGAAAAGGTGAAAAATTTTGATTTAACAAGGAAAGAAAATGATTGCACGCTGAAGTGGCTAAGATATACAGTAAGAAGGAATCTTCTATTCATTAAATTGCCTCATTTGTAAATTAAACTTTATCATAGGTGTGTATGTATAGGAAAAAAGATGGTATATACAGGGTTTGGTACTATTCAAGATTTCAGGCATTCCCAAGGTCTTGGAACACATCCCCTGTGGGTAAGGGGAGAGAATACAGTGTATGTGCTGGATGCTAGGCTAGGCTAAGAATGACAAGACCACTAAATTAGTTAGTGGACATGAATGCCTTTTATATTCTGTATATACTCCCACAAATCATGACTGTATAATTCCAAACCTCAGGTTGTTTGTCATTAATATTCCTTCTCCCAGTGTTACCAGCTGGCCCTTAGACTAGCCAAGGGTTTCTCCTTCCCAAACAGCATGGGCTCAGAGTTTCGTTCTCTGTATGACAGGGCGGGCTATGGCCTGCAGGGTAGCATGCATTTTGTTGCACGTAACTAAAAACTTACCACCACAAGTTTAAAAAATAATAAAGACACTTAATTACCTTACATAGCAAGACAGCACCAATTAGGCCTCAGAGTGAAAATGTCAAGTTAGGCAGCAGGGTGTTTGAGTCTGGAGCCCGGAGAAGAGGCCAGGGCTGGAAACATGGATGGGATGAGATGAAGCTGCACAGGAGGAATGAGTAGAGAAGAAAAGCGGAGGCCCCTTGGCCACCGCGATGTTTCGAGATTGAGAAGAAGAGAGAGACCTCCGAGGGAGAATATAGAGTGTGAGCCAGAGAAACCAGGAAGGGGTGATACCCTGGAAAAGATCTCAGGAAAGGAATGGTCTGCTGTGTCAACAGGTGCTGGGGTATTAACAAAAGAGTTAACTAATTAGCATCTGTTTCATACTTTACAACCTCTTAAACTGAACAGATAGTTTCAAATGTTAGGAATTTTAATCATCCTAGTTGTTGACTAAGGGATAGGGATAAAATCTGTATCCTTCAGAGCTCATTCCCAAATGACTATCTATCATAAACACACAAACAAACAAACAAACAAACAAGAAATCTTCCAATAAATATATCAGGTAGAATATTTTCTTATTCAGTGACACATGAAAAAAGACAGAAAAACAAAATTGAAAAGCTAGATGTGTAGATAGTGAAGTTCAGAAAATGTACTTGTGGAGGGAACGTTCTAGATGCCAAACCATCTGGGCTGCTACGTCTTGAATACTTAATGTTATATGTTTAAGCTAGCTATTATTAAGGGAGTGATGTTTTAGCACATGCTCCAGGGTCCAGGGACATGAAGACCCTCAGTTTATTTAATTATCTAGTTATTTAATTACCTAGCTCAGTATCCCAATCGCCGTGGACTGAGAAGTGAACCCTGCTGTGCTCAGCGTGTGCTAATGACTGTTCCTTGTGTACATTCACATACATTACTTCATTTTAAATATTGAAATGGCTTTGTGAAGGGGTGTTTCCAAACCCTTTTAGAATAGAATCATCTATTCTATTCTAATTGGTTAAGTTGTGTTCCAAATTGGTTAAGTAACTTGTCCAAGGTCACACAACAAGCAAGTGCTGAGGTCAAGTTCTGAGCATACACCTGTCTGACCCTAACTTCTCTCTCCTTTTTACTGTGGGACCTTTTGCCTCCATGGGGAGAGGGTACCTACAATCTATATTTCATCTCCTTAGGCAGCTTTCATACTTTTAGGGTGTGTGGAGCAGAGCAAACGAGGGGTCCCTTAACTGTCCAGGAGGATTTGAGCTCTATTTAGCCCTGAGGCTGTCCATGGGCAAGAGGCCTTAGCTGATGATTCACTCTGATAGACCTGGGGCCTTGGGAGGACGCAAAGAGGGAGCAAGTGCAGGTGAGACTCCTGAAGAACACTGGAATCCTGGGACAGAGGAGAAGGGGCATCAGGCTGTAAATGATTCTTTTTGTTTTGAACCCTCTGGTGTCTAAGAGAGTTGCCATTTCTTAGACTTATCTCAGAGCTTTTAGGCATTCCCAGAGAACTCTGGGACTAAAGGTTCGGCCCAGATACCATGGAGGTAGCCAGACTGTGGTGCTGGGAGCTCCTTTATCACAAACTGCATCATGGTGAGGTCATGACCTCTCTCTCTTTCTCTCTCTCATTCTCTCTCTCTCTTTCTCCCCCCTCTCTCCACCTACCTTCCTTCCTCCTTTTGTGTGTGTGTTTCTATTTATTATTTTTCTCAAAATTCATATGTTGAAGTCCTAGCCCCTGTACCTCAAAATGTGACCCCACTTGAAAATAGGGTCATTATAGATATAATTAGTTAAATTAAGATGAGGTCATTAAGGTGGGCCCTAATCCAATATAACTGGTTTCCTCATAAAGAGGGGAAAGGTGGACACAGAGACAAGCACACAGGCAAAGGTAGAGATGCTTCTATAAGCCAAGGAACGCTAAAGATTGTCAGCAAACCTGTGTGTGCCTACATGTTTTTTTTTCCTGGCTAGTTTTAGTTTCCATTGGAAAGTTCTACAATGTCAAGGAAACCACTTCATCCTACAACCTGCTTACTATTTTAAATTCTCCAGAGTATGTGTTTCTTAGTATTTTTAGCTTCCCTAGTTCTCAATAAAATGGCCAGCAAAAACAATATGAATTTGAAGTCATCTCTTATTGTTTCAAATTTTACCAGGATGTGTACTATAGTCAAGTGACGAGTTAGAGCAAGAGTGAAAGAGAGCAAGAGAGAGGGCGTGGGTGTGTGTGTGACTCAGAGAGCACATCAGTTTACTCACTGATGAAGTCACTGCTTCATGAAGAACGGTGTGCTCGGTTCAAGGAGGCGCTTATCACTTGCATTGGGAGGAAGACTGGCTTCCCTCTGGGTGATAGAAATCATAAATAACCCGAGACAAGGTAGGCTGCTTTTTATACACAGCTGCATTCACAAAGCTTGTGGTCAACTCTCCTGGAATAATATAATTGGACCAGCTGTCTATTCTGCTGTTCAAAAGTTTACTGACACAGGAGGGCATTCTGTTGGCAAAACCACGAGAGATCAATTCACATCACAGTCTAACATTCAGAATCAGGCTGGGGGGTTCCTGGTGAATGTGGTCCTTTCTTGCTGCTTCTCAGACCCTCAGGCAAGTATTAGAAGTCATATTATTGTAAAATAAGAAGATCTAACCTCTGCAGGAACCCATGAGTGAACCTCAGATGGAAGTCTGTACCTCCACAAATTATGTACAAAATATCTTCTCTCTACGTATGTATGTGTCTTCACAGGGAGACTCATAGCTTTAGTGAATTCTCCAAAGGTTCTATGATCCCTTTGCCCCAACAAAGAATTTTTTAAGCATAGGTAAGTACTGTTTAAGTTCTCAGAATATGTGCGCTATTTGGCTTTATTTTTCTTTTTGCTGATGGTCATCACAGGGGTGGGGGGTGGGCAAAGAAGCCAAGGATATATGTTTGTGAGCACAATCATTAAAAGCGCCAGAGATCACAGGGCCTGTGTGTGCAATGTGCTGTTATAGGAAAGAAAACTACTCCATGTAACAAAAATACGCCATGTGGCACGTATGAGTGGCTGTACCATGCAATGAGTGACCAGTCTCCTGGCCAAATGATATTACTCACTAAATTTATCAAGAACCCCAAGTCTGTTGGAAGTTGCCATGTGTACATTGAACTTTGTGTATGTATGAACTTCTGTCTTTGACAGAAGGCAGACATAATTCTAAGCTATTGTCATTAGTCAGATGCTGGCAAATTCCAACGTCCTGTTGGAATTCATCTCGGTAGTCACAGGTTAGCTAGAGTCATCAAAACTGTCAGTATGCTTTGGAGGAATATGAGGCTAAAGACAGTTTGGTGAAATTCTCTTACCTTATTCAGTTTTACTTAATGTTTATATTATTCACTAAGATTCTTACAGTTTTACTTATTTACTCTACTCTGAAATACAGGGTCAAACATCATTGTTTATTATTGTTGGTATTTTGTTTTTTGTTTGAACTTGCAAAAGAAAGGACCAGATATAAATCTGTCAGGGGGAGGTTAGATTTTGTCTAGTTTGGGAGAAAAGGATTGAGTTAGATTTTGGTATTATCCAGTCTAATACTTCTATGAATAATTTTATTTTGACAATGTTTTTGAGTTAGCTTTGTGTTTAAGAACTTTAAAATGTAGTCTTAAAAACATGAATAAAACTCAACATAAATAAAAATTAGGAAAAGTAGTACTCTTTTTACATATCCTGAATACATAATTATCTCTTAAAAATAAATAAGGAAAAGATTACCATAATTTAAAAATATCAGTAAGACAAGCAGTTCACAAAAACCAAATACAATTAAATGATAAGCATATGAAAATTTTCAACTATATTTAGAGAAATTTAAAATACTCAGTTGTTATTTTCATACTATATCATTTAAAACATAAAAATAATTTTAAGGGCACTGTTTCAGAAGGCTTGGGGAAATGGTGATCTCATAAATGTTGAGAAAAAATGGTTTTGTTAATTTGAATGGCAATCTGTCAATAAATCACAAAAGCTTTAATATGTACATACTTTTTGAGCCAGAAATTACACTTGAAAAAATGTAACCTAAGGTAGTGATTAGAAGTTCAACGAAAAGGATATTCTCTGTAATAATATTTATAACAAAATTTTAACAAAGATTTTATTTATTTATCTTTAGAGGGGAAGGGAATGAAAGAGGGAGAGAAATATCAATGTATGGTTGCCTCTCATGCATCCCCTGGTGGGAACTGGCCTACAACCCAGGCATGTGCCCTGACTGGGGATTGAACCTCGATCCTTTGGATTGCAGGCCTGCGCTCAATCACTGAGCTACACCAGCCAGGGCCATAATAACAAAATTTTTTAAATCTCTCCAGTCTCTAAAAATAAAGAATTATTTAATTGTGATACTAGCAAACAATGGAATATGAAGCAGACTATAAAGATATAAATGTGGAATTACATTTATAATATAGGTATTTTTGCTATGTTATAAAGAAATAGAAAACAGATTATAAGACTGTAAAATTATGATTACATTTTTTTATAAATACATTAATATATCATCTTTCTACAAAATGTAGGAACAAAATCTAAAAGTGCACAAAGCAAATGTTAACAGTGGTTATTTCAACAAAGTGAAAATATGAGTTGTTTTTATATTCATTTTTCTGTATGTCCAACTTTTTCTACAGTGAGCATCTATTATTTGTATAACAGGAGTACAAATGAATTTTTAAAATATAGTATATGTTTTTCTTTATTCTTTTAGCATTGGCAATCTGTTTGAAGAAGCTCTAGATACTACCATTTTAGTGTATTATTTTTGAAGAGAAAAATACGGAAGCACCTTCTGATTTAAAATTCTATTGAAAAACAGAGCTTTGACAATTTATGATAAAGTAGAATAAATAAGTAAAAGTGAATAAGATAAACATTAAATAAAACATAATCAGCCAGTTGAGTGGAACAAAGGTTCCAATGATAAAGTCAGATTTTCCAAGTGCTGGAGGAAGGTCATTTAATCCAGGCCACACTTGGCTAGTTTCATCGAATAAAAAAATGTTATATGGAAAAATGGTCCCACCTCTTAGATAAGAGATTCTCCTGTACTCATCACCTTACCCACTATTACAAGGCCAGGAGAAGACTTATGTGAAGCAACAAAACACAAAATCACTACTGCAGCCAAAAAGTGGAAAGAAGAGTTTTATTTAGCCATAGCAGCAAGATAGAAACCTCTTCCAATTTCCATAGATTTAAAACCTGCTGCAAAATTTGTGACCTTAGCTCACCCTTAATTAGTCCCATGAAGATTTTAGCTGAGGTCTCAGAAATGTTTTCTTCATAGCAGCCACGTAGCTTTGAAGGAGAGGAAAGTCTTTGGTTGGTAAGAGCCTTGGCAAGCGCGGTTTTAAAGGATTCTGGCTACATTTGTTCAAAGCAAGGTTATTTAGATGAACTCCAATTCGCAATGCCAAAGTTTCACAGAATTCCTCAGGGGGCAGTGTAGGGGCTCAAGAGAGGCTCCTTTTCTTGTTTTGCCCCTGGTGTGGTATCTTTAAGCAAGATTCTGTACGTGGATTGCCAAAGAGTTCTGATGTTTCCGCACCTCAGTCTTGGGAACAAATAATGGATTAAGCCTTCTTGGAAGACAGAAATGGGAAAAAGCCTGCTAATACCTTACTCAACTTTTAATCAGTGAAACTGGGATTTTTTTTTCGCCCAAAGGACAGATAAAATCTTCACTTAGAAAATTTCTATGAAACACTATTGGATGTTAGTTTTTTCTATTTATTCTTCATGCCATTAAATATTCAGCAAAAGTAATCACACAAAACCATGATTTTATTGAAATCAATAAATATTTTAACAGTCAACATTTACTGTAGTCGTGTAACATCTCTGTTTTAGAAAATAGAAAGGCAATAAAGGTTACTATTACCTTTCTATTAAAAGATAACCACTTCTTATATTTTTATGTTTTCTAATCTGTGTCTTTATATACATACTATTTTTGCAAATTGGGATCTAATTTCACATACTGCTTTGTAACTAGATTTTTATTTTACATTCTGCTTTGTAACTAGATTTTCTGACTTTTAAATTAAGAAGCTATGAGTATTTAAAACATATCCTGAAATACCCTTTGAAAGAAAAAAATTACTACATAGTATTTCTTAATTTACTCAAATCCTCTATCCTGCAAGTATGTGAAGAGGGAATCAGCGATCTAGGCACTGTGAGAATGCGATGATTAGTAAGATACAGTCTCTGATCTCAGTCAGCTTATTTTCTACTAGCGAGAGGTCTAAAGAATAGTAAACAGAAATACAGATGCCTACTACCAGGCATGGTAAGAACAGAGAGATCCAGGCCATATTTGGCAAATGTCAAGGGATAAGAGAGCACCTTTGATAGGGAGGATCAGAGGGACTGTTATAATCATCAGCATGATGAAAGACGGTTTCTTTCTCCATGTGGCTGTGTCAAATTCATATGAGTGAATACCTATCAACTGCCTAGAATAGCACCTGTCCTGTAGGTATTTATGAAACAATATGTATTTATCTTATTTCTTATTTATCTAGGTGCTCAATAGGTTTCACTATTATTATTGTCGTCGTTATTGTTAATACAATAATTATACAGCAATTGGAAGAAAACATTGACTATGATGCTATCTGTTTGAACCCTCTTCCCATGTTAAGCCCCAAATTCAACAGGTCATGCATTTTCTGTAGCAAATGGTCTTTGAAACCCAGCCACTGTGTTCACTGATGTCAAGAAGTCCAGCTGTCTATCATCCATTAGGCCGCAATTAACATTTGCCCTCCATTTTCAGTTGCCTAAAATGATCCAAAGAGCCATAAATGTGATTAGAGTATTTAATTACTTCAATAAAATAGTCCCATAGTCCTCCATGCTGGTTTAACAACTGCATCTTTATGCATTTAGAATCACTTATAATATCTATTTTAAACCAGCGACACTTATTTCCTTTTATTATTGTCCCCACTCTGTTAATATGTATTTATCTTATTTCAGTCTCTGCAGCTTTGAAACAAGTACTTATTAATCAGAATCCATTGCAATGCTGATATACCATGTTCTACATTAAAGGAACTAAAAGAATGCCAAGCAGCCAAATATACAAAGGTTATTTTTCTCTTAATTGAAAGCTAGCTTATTCATATAATTCCTTTCCTGGAATGTTATGTGGAGGTATTAAAATTAAATTCAACTAGGATAAGGTTATTATAGGCATAACTAAAGCTTCATGTGAGTCTTGTTTTAGGGACTTTACTCAGTGACAGATGACAAGTTAATATATTGTGTTTGGTTGTTCATTAATAACCCTGCAAATTTGTAGAACTGAACCTCCATGTGTGAAAACAATGGTTTCTCCTGCTGACTCGGAGTGTGAAGGATCCCAAACACAGCTTGGAAAACATTTCCAGGTCTGTGTCTTCATTGGCTTTCAATCTTCCTGCAGAACTCAGTGTGTCTCTTGGAGGTATATTGGTTCATAATCCAATACAAATTCTAAAATGTAATGAAGTTAGTGGTTCAAGTAGAGGGGTTTCCTGAGGGGCAAAAAACAAAACAAAACAAAACAAAACCCCAAAAACCCTATAAGCACAAAAAATGTAGGAAACAGTGAGAAGATCTTGTGAACCGTAATGTAAATTGGCTTTGCCTCTAGATAACACATTGACAATAAAAATCCAGATCACACCAGGGGAAGGAGTCTAGGTGTTCTCCATCACAAGATGCCTAGAGCCACATATGGACATTCTCGTAACTAATCTCTTTCACAGAGCAGCCCAAAATGTGTAGGGAGTCTCTGGGGACAAATATTTTAGGTGTTTATTGAGCATCCTTAAAAGGTAGATCCTGTGAAAGTCTTAGGAATAAGACTTAGAAGTACGTTCTGCACCCCACCCTTTTACACACACACACACACACAAGCGCATGCACAGTTGTGGGTATCCTGCTGTCTTTACTGGGCTGAAGCAAATCGGGGTGGCACTGTGCAGCTTCGAGGGCATGACAGCAAGCCAAGGACATCTACGGCATCCTAACATGCATCCTCATATTGTTAAAACAACATGAGAAGGAAGCATAGACATCTTCTGGTTCAACTTTCTGTTTTATAAAAGAGATCCAGAGAAGCCAGAGAAGAAAGGTCATCTGCTCCCAGAATATATACAATATTGGTACCTGAACTGGAAGATAAACTCAGTTTTTCTCATCTTGGTTTTGTATATTTCTGGTTTGTCAAGATGATTAAAAAACAAAGATTATTCGGTGTAGAACCCCCCACACACTGGAAACAGCTTTCTTCACTTCTTTACACTGAAAACCCTGCCTTATGAGAAAGGAAGAATAACCCGATGAAAAATCAGATGCCCAAGCTTTTGGTGAGTTTTAGAGAGGAAAGGAGCTTCACTGAGCAGAGATGGTGTTCAGAATTTGACCTCTAAATTGGGCCAATCAATAATGCACAGTGATGCTACCTTTGCCTTTTTGTTTAATGTAAAAGTTTCCTTTGTGGTCATACTAACAGAAATTACAGGCTGTAAGACCAAACTCAAAAGTAAGCAAATGCTTAGCAAAAAAAAAAAAAGAAGATTTCTCTATCTGAAAGGGGTCAGTCAGTGTTTGTGCTCCACCCCTGGCTGATGTCCATGGCAAATAACCCAACATATGGCATAGTTTAAACATTGATTGTCTTTAAAGGCAGTTCAAGAAATTCAGCAGAATACAATGCCAAGATATCAAATAAGTCTGTTTCTAGTGAGGTCCCAAAACAGGAAATCTCACTATAATTTACACAGAAGAATGTAGGCTATTTGCTTCTATGGAATCTGACTTGTTTTCTGAACCTTATGCCTGTTTAATTATCGTATTTATGGCCCAAAGGAAGAGAGTTATAGTACAAAGGCAGGTCAGTTGGGGTGGCGAACTACCTAAAACATGCCAGCATAGATCTGGGGTTATGAACATCGAAATGGTAGAACATGGCTTTCTATAAAGTTCAGGTTCATAGCAACAAATCTCCCTCTCACATTTTATCAAATCTCAGGCACCTGCCCATGAAACTGGCAGAAGAAAGATATTCCAAGCTGCCAGTTATAGGTTTCTCATCATCTTGCCAACTTGCTTTGTCTCCACGACCTGGCAAAGTATAGCTATTGGCAGAAAAGTGAGTATTTGAAAATGATTACAGTATATAGGAATTTTTGGTTTCATAATGTTTAATTAAGTAATTTAAATACTATTTTAGCAGTAGGGATAAATTTGCTTTCTACTTTATAATATATAGTGTGCGCTGTAACTTGAGCACTTAGCCTACCAGTACCTCAAAGAACCAGAATGGGATCCTCAATGAACATGATCTGTAACAAGGATGAGTCAGCTTAAATATTAAGACCTCTGGACTTTGTAATTTCATGACCGTATCCTCCCTCTATTAAACGGAGACCCAACTGCCTACTGCTACACAGGAGATGGGGTAGGGAGTCAGGGGGAAGGAAAGCCAGGCTTTCTGGCAGTCAGAGTAGGGGGAGGTGGGGAGAAAGCTGGACTTTCTTTAGAAAAAAATTATCTAATGTCCTGACCATTTCTAGCACCAGGTCTTTTATAAAGTATAGTGAAGGTGCCCTGCCTTCCTGTGGCAGCTGTGCTATCTGGCTTGTTGTCTAGAGAAAGGGGATATTATATATGGAAGACGAGAAAGCCAAATCTACTCATTCTGGTTCGAAAGGATTGTACAAAGATGAAAGGATGTAAGGAAGTGGGGGTGCGGTGGGCAACGTGAGCAGCCCAAGGACACACTGAGGTGTTACATAAAAGGAACACCAAAAACAGGGAGGTAGTTTTTAAAAATTCACTTTAGGAATTCCTGGAGGTATCAATTTCATAGCGGTCATCAACCCTATAAAGCCATATTCAGGTAAAATTGAGAGCATCGAAGGTTTACCTTTTCTGGCCTTGGCTTGGTTTTCCATGGCCAATGGTCCTCGAAGGAGGACAGCAGCATCAGCATCAGCATCAGCGTCAGTGCCAGCTTCACCTGGGAGCATGTTAGAGATGTAAATTTTTGGACACTATTACAAACATACTGCATCAAGAACTCTGAGCATGGAACCCAACAACCTGTGTCTCAGTAAGTCTTCCAAGGTACTTCCTCCAAGGAAGTAAGTCCTTCCTTGAGGACTCCTATCCTGTGGCCTGACTTCAGATTCCCAAGCTTCTACAGGAACCCAGAGGCAGACACCAAAAAGGCAGAGCTGCGGTCAGTATCCCTGCCTGGGGCCTTACCCAGGTAAGAGGCAGGGGGGCTGTAGGCTGGGACACCTAGGCCAAGGGCCAGATGGAGAATGTGCAAATATTCGCCTTTATGACAGCAGCTGGACCGGAAGAGAGGTTGAGACCATTAGGGAACCCCACTGAACCTCAACCCAGCTGAGAGAGATCAGCCTGCCAACTTTAGGAACAATAAGACTCATATCATAAAAGCTACCAGACAAGGGATATACCCTCAGAAAGATACCTAAGGAAGCAGAAGACACACAGCAATGCAGGAACTGTTGCACCCTCCAACCATGAAATCGTCCTCATGACACTGCTCCCGTCTCACTCCCAACATATCCAAATGCCGTCCTGGAAAGGGCAATGAAAAGCAGAAAAAGCGATGGAAGTGTAGCCATCTTATCTGAAGAGTCATAGACTTTCCAAAAAGACCATTTAGGAGGTTCAGAGCCCTGATAAAGGTTCAATTTTCAATGAAAGAATGTTTATGCTGAAAGGAAAGTATTGAGTTGGAAGAATCTGGAATATCATTAATATTCCAGGTCTGAGTCATTCCTGTTTCTCAGAAGAATAGGGCACTCATGGAAACTTGAGTGTTAGGCAGTAATTAATTGTCTGAAAGCAAGATGTATACATTTGTTACTACACCATGTATTGTACTTTTCAAGTTTATCATACAATGCTTGCCTTTTTTTTTTGTCTCCCAGAATGCTCTCTGGAAATAAAACTATTTCAGCAGAGAAATGATATAATTAAATGATTTTAAATAGATCTTAAAAATTGTGAAAACTGCTCATGACGTGTTTACAGCTTGCCCTTGGGAAACTGTCTTCCACCCTCCGCTCTTAGAGCTCAACCATGGAGCAGATTTGCCCCCTGACGCTGCACTCAGAGCCCTCGGTGCAGGGAGTTTGGAAACGTTAAGATGGTGGGCAAATCGCCCTGGCCAGGTGGCTTAGTGGGTTGGAGCATCATCCCAAGTGCCAGAAGAAATATGAAACAAAAGGCAATAGGCAACAGATTTCTTTGTTACTAGGATCAGTCGATCTGCACTGGATTCTTTCAGCTGCTTGCATGTCAAGATCATGATCTTGGAAAATGACACCAATGTACTTCAACGGAAAAGTATTCAAAGCTCTATGGACATGTTTACAGGCAGCATGATTAAATGTTTATGAGTGATTTCTATAAATGACTGTTGGCCAGTTGTAATAATCAGGTATATTCCAATGATATGATAGTCTTTGCCCGGCCTGAAAATGCACTGACTATGACACACTCGCCCTTTAACAGCCTCTGTTCAGGGCACAGACCTGACTTTTTTCCCTTTCTGAAAAGATTGGCTTTTAGCTTCAGTTAATTTTAAAACTTTTTAATTTAACTTTTATGTAAGTTCAATTCACACATCTGTATGTGTAACTCTGTAAATGTTTATCTATGTATACACCCATATAGCCCCCATCCAGATCAAGGTACATATTTCTAACACTCCCAGAAGGTTTCTTGTCCCATTGTAAGGAAATGACCCCATTACTAAGATGACTATTATTCTGGTTTCTATTACTTCTTTTTTTGAACTGGTATAAATGGGATCAAATAGAAATGATGTGTTCATGAAACACTCAGAATTATGTCAATGAGCTTCATCTATGTTGTTGCATTTGGTACTAGTTCGTTCCTTTTCATGGCTGTGCAGTATTCCACTGTATGGATATTTCACCGTTTTCTCTTTATGGGCATTGGAGTCAATTTCAGTTCATAAGTCTTGTTAATGCAACTGCCATAAGCATTCCTGTGCAGGTCTATGGGGAACATAAACATTGGTTTCTCTTGGGTATAAACCCAGGAAGGAAATTGTTCGGTCAGAAGATATATGTTTATACCCAAAATACTGGCTTTTCAATTGTGTGCTCTCAAGACAGGCCTTCTGCAATCCTGGCTACCTAAGGATGGTTTGTTTGTAGTCACTTAGGCAGGGCATAAACACTCTAGGGAAGAAAGTTTTCCACTTGTCTTATTCCTTTTCAAATTCAACTAGGTATATACCCAACAAAAAAAAAGGTGGTTCGTGCAGAAGCAATTTTGACTGCACTAGAACCAGCATAATTATTATTAGATGTTCATGTCGTTGGGTATAGATTTTCCTTTAAATTGAACAAAATACAGGATCAGCTCACTGCTCAGAACTCTCCTAACCCCCAAATAATGCATTTCTTCTTAAACCTTTATTTTTTAATATTGAAAATTATATATGGAGGGATGGGAGTAAAAGACAGAAAACTGTACTTGAACAACAATTAAAGTAAAAAATAAAATAATTAATAAAAAGAGAAAATTATATATGGAAAATGGGGGAAGCTATGTACATGTTGGGGTACAGAATAAATGAAAAATCTCTATCTTTCCTTCGGTTTTGCTATGAACCTAAAACTATCCTAGAAAAAAATTTTAAAAATTAAAAATTAAATTTTAAAAATTTAAGAAGCATATATACTCACTTCAGAAAATTCGGAAAACATAGAAAAACATATAGAAGAGCATAAACACACATAATTTGACTGACTATTCTGACTATATGCTTCCAGAACATATTTATTGATTGATACACATGAGTTAGTTACATGAACATTTTATTGCAGTTATCGCTTTGTAAATTACTTGTTTGCCTCGTTAGCCCATATTTCTCTTGCTATGTAAATACTTCTCTATGCAGAAATTCTATGAACATGTGTCTTCCACATTTATTCTAAATATTTTCCTTTTTATTTTTAGCAAATTAGTATCTTCATTATTCATGTCTTTATATTTTTCGGTAGAATGTTGCAATTTTTTTTCTGTCTAGTCTTCCCATGGTTTCCTTACAAAGGTTTTGTAACTTGTGTTTTTGTTTTGCATTTGCTTCTTTTGTATTACTTAACTCTATTCATGGACATTTTCATGACAAAAAGAGTAGATATGAATCATCATGGTTATGGCATCAGAGAATTACATTGTATATAAATGCCATAACTGATACAAGTATTCCCCTATTGATGGCTATTTACATTAATGCCTCATTTCTGTTTTGAAGACAATGCTGTAGTAAACATCCTTACATGTATGTCCTGTGTACATGTCCAGTCATTTTCCTTATGAAATTCTTGAAGTTTAATTTCTAAGTCAAAGGCAAAGTACACATTCAGTTTTAATACATTAACAAAATGCCTCCACAGGGGCTGTGCCAGTGTACATGCCAAGCAGTATATGAGCATGGACAATCTCCAAACTTCCAAGCAATATTCTTTTCAATCATCATTTCATTGGTCTCCAATAGTGCCCATTTTTATTAATACTTATTTAATTACAAGTAAGATTAAAAACACTTTCCATAATTTTATTGCAGTTATCACTTTAAAAATTACTTGATTGCCTCCTTAGCCCATATTTCTCTTGCTGGGTAAATATTTTTACATGCAGAAAATCTATGAACATCTGTCTTCCACATTTATCCTAAATATTTTCCTTTTTTATTTTTAGCAAATTAATATTTCCATTATTGACGTCTTTATTTATATTCTTAGGTAGAATGTTGTGATTTTTTTCTGCATAGGCTTTCCAATTCTTGTGAAATTCAATGCTGATGTATTTTGCATGATTGTTGCTAATTTGAATTGAATTAATTTATTATATTACTTTTATCATTAAGACATTTACTAATTACTTCTTAAAATGTTGACTATTAGCATATATGAGACCTATTGATACTAACTTATTTTTTTGTTAGCATTCCATCTAATACTTATTTCTTATTTATGTTCATTTTCAGTTGATTCTCTTGACTTTTCCAGCTAGAAAATAAAATCATATGCAAATAATGATAATTTTCTGTATTTGATATTTATACCTTTAATTTTGTTCTACTGTTTGATTGTAGTGGAACACTTCAGAATATTGTTAGATAATCATGGTAAAAAAGGACATCTCTGCCTTTTTCTTAATTTAACTTACTTGAATTTATTTTACTATGAGTCTTTTTTTCCCTTTATTTTTATTGTTGACACTATTACAGAAGTCCCCACCTCCCTTTCCTTCAGCTATCACCACACTCTTGTCTGTATCTCACTATTAATCTAAATACTGGTACTAGATTTAAGTTACAGTGTTTTCCTTAAAAATCGTATTTAGAAAACATCTTATTTCTTGCCAGGAATACATAGCTTTTATCAAAAACCTATTAACATGTGTCGGGGTGGTCATGAGTCGTTAAGTAAGTAGATTAGTATAAATATAGCTCCAAATACTGAACAACTCTTACATTCAGAGTATAAACTCTGCTTTGTCATAGCATATTTTTTCATGGGCCCTGGGATTGATTTGCTAATCTTTGGTTGAAATTTTTACACTTCATACTTATAAGTAAGATTGTAGGTCCACAATTTTCTTGCTTGATAATCCTCTTGGGTTTTACTTTAGAGCTATGTCAGTTGGTGGAATAAATATGTTAGTAACCATTTTTTTAAATTTTGTGAAATATTTTCAATAGCAAATTCCATTTCTATTTTCTTCCAATAATAAATACCTGCATTAAATATCATCATGTGCCAAGTACTATGCAGAGTATTGGAGATACACGCACGAGTAATAAAGACATGGTACCTCTTTGAGAAGAATTTATAGTGGAATCTGTTCCTTGAAAATTTGAAAGAATTAGCCTGGCCCAGTTTTAGGGAGTGGGGGCAGAGTGTATACAGTTTTTGACAGTCTTTCCCATTTCTTCCATTTAAATATGAGTATATTTTAGTTTTCTGTTTTTATCATTCATATATTCTTGGAAAATTATTTCTCTCAAGGAGAATTTGGTATTGTCTCTTAATAGAATTATCTTCTCCATCTATGGTTTTATCTCAGCTCCTAATTTGCGTATTTCAACTTTCCCTCTTTCTCCCCTTTGTGACTGTTAAAGTATTTTCAAAAATATAAACCAGGAACAAATTACTCTCCTGTCACCACATACTCTGCTTTTATCACATTATTGATAATGTGCCAAGAAGATTTTCCAACTCCGAGGGACACGAGTACATTGAAGATGGTATGTTCTTTTAGAGATTATTCTTCTGTGTGACCCTGGGCAAATAACTCAGTTCTCTGGGACTCAATCCTCAAGTCTATTACTTGAGAAGAATGTGAATTTCTGAAGGCCAGGAGCCATGTTTTTCAAATCTGCCTGAGGACCTAGAAGAGCGAGACTTATGGGATAGGCTTTCAATAACAATTTCTTGGATTCAGTTCTGTGCTGGACGGCAAGGAACTTGGTTAGATGATTTCTTAAGGTACATTCCAGGTCTACGAGCTACAATGGTATATTTGAATAATTACAGTGATCAAAAGAAAGTTTTGTCAAATAGTTAAAGGCATCAGATAAATATATAGACCAGCAAGGGTTTTCCTTTTTTACGAACCATCCAACACCATCAGCACTCACTCTTAATTCAGTCATTTGCTAGCCACACTGCAGGGGAAATGCTGAATTCTTTTATTTTGAACCCAGTAAGGCCAATTCTTTTAGATATCATCTTAGAAGGGGAAAATTAAATAGTTCAACTTTAACAAATTGTTTCACACTCATGCTCAAATCACTGAATTTTCTGGCTTTTATTTTTGTTGTTGGTTGGTTTTTTCTAAAGCCCAGTTTATAATGTGTTCAAGTGGGTAATTCACATGGTTTCAAAAAGAAAAAAATATTCCATACTTTTACAGTTCCCTGTTAAGTGTTAACTCAAGATTGAACTGACAAGCTATGAAAGTAAAGCATAACTGTGTCATTCTCTCTTATTAGCACACTGATCCATGGCTACCTTTGATGTGGCTACCCGGCTCGTGGGGTCTGCCACATTGTGGATGAGGCAAGAGAAATTCACATGGACTACCAGTCCTGTGGAGGAAAAGGGACAGCATGGCTTTTCTCTCAAGAGAAAAGACTCGGCCCTTGCTGTGACAGGCCTTTATTTCTTTTCTGGGCACATTACATGAGGGTCCTCATTTACTATACCCAGGTTCGCCTTAGGTGGTTACATTTTACAGAAAACAAAGGAGATGCTGCTGCTAATCACATCACAGAAGAAGGATATTTGCAAAGGCAACGGGAAAAGTGGTTGAACTGGTAACACTCCATACTGGGGAGATTTAGCACAGACTTTAGGAAGTTACAGTAAGCACTTGCTGCCTCAATTCAGGGCAAGGCAGTTTTAGCAAAAGCAAGTCTCAAAGCGACCTAAGTACAATGCAGGCCTGATTCCCCACAGGAGAACCTATCCGGGGGCATGGGTCCTGTGCATCTCCAAGTGGGAGCTGAGCCCACACCACGCAGAATGGTCTCCTATATACCTTTGTAGGTTTTTTCTTCATGAAACACTATCTTCCACATGAAGGTTGTGTTTGCAAGAGAAATGCCTCTTGATTTATTTTCATTTCAAATGGTAAATGTGTTCTCTTATGATCATTCATGGTGAATAATTGTGTTTACCATCAATAGTAGATTTGAGGCAAGATGTGCCATATTGGACTCTGCCACAAGAAATTGCTCACTAAAAATTCCATGGGGGTACAAACATGTTGAAAAACTAAGTGCTATTAGAATCTTGTTAATAGAACTAGTCATGTTAGAGAATGTTTCCTAAGCATCTGGGGCTGCAGGACCTTGTAGTTTTGTTATATAAGCAAGTTTGAAAAGTGAGGCCATGCCTCAGTTAAATCCCTGGAAAATTATATTCAATTTTTAAATTATGATTTTGATAAATTATACTTCTAGAAGCTGTAATATCAAAAGAACTTCTACGTTGGACCCAAACCCACTTTGCCTTACAAGAGTGAGTGGTGAGCAATCGATTAGGTATCTAGACATCTTTATTCAGGTGTCTTTCTCTCCAAAACTAACTTGACTCTTTGAATTAAAATAAATGCATGCAACTATCTATGTGTCTTTCAACAGAATAAAGAAATTTTGTAGGACCTTTTCTAGAGTCCCAGGAAGAAAAAAAAGGAGAGAGAGAAATAAAGAAGAGCATACATTGGCTTAGCTTCAGGCAAAGTTAAACAATTTTGGGGGCAGGGGAAGTGATAGCTTGGGGTAAGGGCTCATCCCAGATACACAATGCTGCCCTTACTTCCAAAAAGATGGATTCACAAAAGCATGATGGCAGGAACCCAGTTCAGCTCCCAATATCCTATCCTGTAAAGGAAGGAAGATGTATGTAATACCTAAGGTTCTTCTAGTTCATATACTTGGTGATCCATAAATGTGTTTTTGTGAGCTCTCATAACTGATGTTCTTCCTTGGAGCAATTGATGAGAAAAAGAAAGGTAAATGCTAACCTGAATGACAAGGACATTGGAGGAAAAGAGCAATAGCTTTACGCTGCAGTGGATAAGAATCATTTTATGAGGTTTTGGGCTCTTAGCTTTGGTTCAGAATCGAGGGTGAGAAGTATTTATGCATGGCAGTAAACAGAAGAGGCAATAAATCAGAGGGAACTGGTGGACTCTGAGTTCAGATTTTTATTATATAGAAAAGCTCAAAAGGTACTTTACAACTGAGCTCCTCCACTCACCTTCCATGAATGACAATGCTCCTTGATAGACGTCAGTGATTTTACTGAATACCAAGGTAAGCAGCAACTCCAGGTGAGATGTTAATTGCAGAAACTTCCTTCTGAGGCCCTGACACTTCCCCCTCTTCCCCCAAATGAGCCACATACTGATGGCACTTCAGCATGCAAATGAGTTTTTCTTTGGATTGCTTCCTGTTCTCAGCTCTTTGGCTAATGGCATACCTGCCACACAATGGTGTGTGCAGACATTGTCATGTTTGACAGAAAGCAATTTTAAAGCATTTACTTTTGCATTTATATGATATCAAACTTCACTGTGCAGTTTAGATTGAGAAATAATTTTATCAGCAATTAATCATGCATACTTTAAAAAATAGGATGGCTTTTAAGCACCACACTGATACCTTTTATGAAATCACAATGGTGTGTATGGTAAGATAGTTTATAGTTTTATGCTGCTTTAAAAATGTAGTTCTGAAAACCATTAACTCAGAAAAATGCTGAAAGAGTACATGAGTTTCCACCTTGTGCTATCTATCATATTCTTTTCTTACATTTTTGGTATTTTGCTTGTCAAATTTAGCCTCTCTGAATTCCTTACTAAGAGAAAAATTCCTAGTTACTCTTGAGAAAAATTATATTAGGTAAGAGATTGGTGATGGAAGCTCATAAATGACATAATTGTCAGTGTTGGTTGCAAGTCAGTAAATTTTTGCTTATGTAATATTGCTTGCAAATTTAGTATGACTTTGTCACATTCTGTTCATCTCTTTCCAAATTAAAAAAAAAAGAAAATGTTAAAAAATGGTGAAGTTAACAGGAAATACACACAAAGATATACAATAATTTATGAATTTGTGGGAGCTTCATGTCAAGCTACAGAATCTTCTTTTGTTGGTGTTCCAAACACAGAATAAGGCAATTTTTGCTGTGTGAATTGGCAGAATGCTATTAAATTGGTAGGAAACAGGAAGGTCACTGGCTGTGATGGAGGGCTTTAGGAAAATCTGTACTCCCTCACAAATTCCTCATACCACTCAGAAGTCATCACCTCCTGTGGTGAAATGGAAAGTACACGTTTTGCCTTGAGGCAAAATGCCTCTGTGTCCATTTCTAGCTCTGCAATGTAGGCCTGGATCATCTTGTCTAAGCTGCTTTGGTCTTCCTGGGCTTCTGATCCCTCCTCCATGGAGTCAGTATGGGTACACCTGCTAGGTGGATTTCTCAAGATTAACATTGATTGACATGCATATGTTGTGCCAGACTTAGTGAGTACTCAATAAACATTATACCTTTCCCATGTTTTCCAATGACTAATTCTAGCTACTTGACCAACAGAATGTTTTATGCATTACTAGGTATCTGGAGTCTTCCCATACCAAAAGCTGTTGGAAGAAACAAGGTTTTAAACAGTAAAATGTGTCCCCTTTTTGCATAACGAGAGTTCATTTCTTAACTGGGTGGTTTCATGGCAGGGGTGAAACAGAGATAGCTCTAGCGGCATAAATTTGAGCATTATTAATAATGTTTCATTATTTAAAAGACATATGCTAATTTTAGGGAAAGATACCAAAGTTTAAAGCATTTTGTTCTAAAATTAACTTTAGTTCCAAGGGCTAGAGACCCATTTGGACACTCTTCCTTTATTTAACATACCATTGCTTTGCTTTCTCTTCATTTACATTTTCACTTCTCAGGAAGCAAATTTCAAATCAAAATAAGATTATTTCTCTCTTAGCATAAAAGACTGGCTAGAATATAAATTCTGTGTGAATAATAGAGTGTTCATTATCACTCTCCTGAGTCTGTGAGCCATTCAAATACTTTGGCTTTCACACTTATAAAAGATGTGAAACTATTGAAAAGTTAGGCTCCATTATTAAGTGTTGGTCCTGCCAATCACCGTGTTTTGTCAATAATCAGACCCTAGTGGTGAAGAAAGCCAGCTCGCTACCATGAAAGGACCTGTGAGTCTTTGCTACATGGCCACCAAATACAATTTTTAGAGAATTTACAAGGTGATTATAGTGATCCATCAAATCTCAGTAACCAGAGGGAAGGTGGGAGGGAATAAAAGGAGGAAGGGTTTTCAGAAACAAATATAAAGGACACATGGACAAAACCAAGGGGATTGGAAGCAGGGGAGGGAAGTTGGGAGGGCTGAGGAGAAGGGGGAGTTGTGGGGGGTAAATGCAGACAACTGTACTTGAACAACAATAAAATAATTTTTTTTAATCTCAAGCTAAATTTTGGAAGGAAGGTTTAAAATTAGTAATGGCATCAAGGACTGAGTAATTTTTAATATGAATTGTAATCATTTTTTTTAGCCCAACAAGCACTAAAAATACCATAAATAAATGAATCTTTGTATAGTGATTTGGGTAAAACTATGAATTCCAAAGAGAACTTACTTCCTGGTCCCTATGTATGGAACCAAAATAAAAGAGGAAACATCTATCATACATTTTTGCTGTTTTTTATTTCTTCTAGAGAATAGTTGCATATGGATAATTTTGAAAAATTGTCCATTCTTATAAAGGACATAGCATTTCTTACATGTTTTTTTCACATTTTTATTAGTAATATTTGTGTTTTACATGAAAATATGATTTTTATGGCTTTTTTACTTCTCTGTTAAAAAAGCAGTGTGTGCTCATTGTAGATTATATAGAATATACAGAAATTTACAAGAATGAAAATACTCTCATTACCAGATGTAACTTATCATTATAATAAAATGTTTCCTTCCTATATTTTCTGATTTTGGCTGTTTTTATTTTTATATAATCAAGTTCATATTAATATACAACTTTGTACTAAGATATTCTCATTTTGCTATTTAAAACATCAATTTCTGCATCTGTTACAATGTCTTAAAAACATTATTTTAATTGGTGCATATCACATATACATTTCTTTAATCATTCTTCTATTTTTAAAACCTTAGAGCACTCTACTCCTTGTCTTCCTTCTATTTTTAATACTATTAGTATCACGAAAGCAGCTGTACTTCTACTATATTTCTGAAAATTACTGAGTCAATGGGCATAAACATTTTAGAGCTAATTGGATTCCCAAACAAGTGTG
>PVKM010002408.1:0-65417 GCA_004027735.1 Carollia perspicillata | reverse complement strand
TGACTTATTTCACTTAGCATAACACCTTCTAGGTCCATCCATGCTGTCACAAACGTTAAGATTTCATTCTTTTTTTATGGCCAAGTAGTATTCCATTGAGTGAATGTACCAAAGCTTTTTTTATCCACTTGGCTACTGATGGACACTTGGGCTACTTCCGTATCTTGGCTACTATATATAATGCTGCAATGAACATGGGGGTGTATATATTCTTCTGAGATAGTGCTTGGGTTTCTTTGGATAGTGAAAGGTAATTTTATATTACTATTGTGAATGTAAAACAACATTATTTCCCTTGAAAACACTGCCTTAGCCTGTGTGGCTCAGTTGGTTGGAGGGTCATCCCATAAACCAAAAAGTTGTGGGTTTGATTCCAGGTCAGAGCACATACCTAGGCTGCATTTCAGTCCCCTAGTTAGGGCACATGCAAGAGGCAACCAATCCATGTTTTTCTCTCACATCAATGTTTCTTTCTCTCTTTTTTTTCTTTCTTTCTCTCTCTCTCCCGCTCCTTCACCCTCTCTCTCTAAAAGCAATGAAAAAATGTGCCTCGGCTGATGTGGCTTAGTGGACTGAGTGGCAAACCAGGGGGTCACTGGTTCAATTCCTAGTAGCGGCACAGGCCTGGGTTGCAGGCCAGGTCCGGGGGGCTGGGATGGGGAGGACACGAGAGGCAACCACACACTGATGTTTCTCTCCCTCTCTTTCTCCCTCCCTTCTCCTTTCTGAAAATAAAATACTTTTTTTTAAATAAAAGCAATGAAAAAATGTTCGTAGGTGAAGAATAATAAAAAGGAAAGGAATGAAAACACAACAGATTATATTCTAGTTGACCCTTGAGTAACAAAGGTTCGAACTGTGCAGGTCCACTTACACTCAGATTTTTTCAATACTGTAAATGTATTTTCCTCATGATTTTCTTTTCTTTATCTTACCTTATTGTAAGAATACAGCATGTAATACATATTATAAAATACATGTTAATTGACTATTTATCAGAAAGACTTCCAGTCAACATAAGTGGTTAAATTATTTTAGGGAAGTCCAGAGTTACACATGGATTTTCAACGTCCTGGGGCAGTCAATTCCTCTAACCCCCATGTTGTTCAAAGGTCAACTGTGTTAGACAAGTATTGAAGACCAACTATGCATTCAACCAAGATTTTCTCCTTAAAATAATCAGAAATTTAAAACAACTGAAAAGATCACAACTTTTTTAGTACATAACATAATTCAAACATTACTTAATATTATGAACATTGGACCTCCTAAACCATTTCCTGACTGGTATTTATCCTGTACTTTGGGAAATACCATCCTAATGAATTTGGATATTCCTGGCATCCAAAGCGTTGCACAATTTGACCTCTTTCGCTAACTTTTCCCCCTAAGTTCTCTTGCACTACTGCCTGAACAGCACAACTGTCCAATCCTGTCCCTCTCCCCAGAAAGCTTTTCCTTCCCATTGCTCTCTGCTGACATCCGACCCATCCTTCAAGATCCCTCTCAGATCCTAGCTCCTTCATCGGATATTCACTGAGACTATTAACTAGCTGAAAACTGGACAGTATTTTGTTACTACCTTTCTCATCTCATTATCATAGCCTCATTGACACTGGTATTATTTATGTGCTTATCTTATACTCCCCACTATATAATCATATACCCTTATAACTGTAAGGTTTTTAAAAGAGATCCTGTCTTCTCATTTTTGTATTTCCTGTAGAACCTAAATCAGCACTTAGTAGTAAGACATGCTCAGTAAGTCCTCATTAGATTTAAATGAAATCTTAACACAGACGTGCCCACCTTCACTACCACGTCTGGAGGTACATCCAAATTCATGTGCATTTTTGAAAAGAGGACAATATAGTATTCCACTGTGCCTTTTCCCTTTATTATAATTTTATTCTCTTCTACCAAATGATGTCTAGCCCTTCAGATTATAAGGAGGAAGGAAGTAAACAATTTGGGGCAACACATTAATTAGATTACTTCACTCAGCTATCTGAACCAGATGACAGTTTGAATGAGTTTTTACAATGTTTTCTCCTCACATTTAAAAAACAACTTTTCTTTATAGGAAGATTTAGAATTTTAGAATGTACATTTTTAAAAAGAGCTTTAAGAAAATGTATATTCAACCTATAAGGCTTATCTATCTGGAAAGACATGTAATCCCCTGGCAAAAGTGGTTACATCTGGAAAAGATAACTGAGTAGATAAAGAACAGGAAAGAGACTTACTTTCACTTAGTATACTTTTTACCTTTTGAATTCTGTAACATGCATATAGTATTCCTATTAAAATACTAATTTTTACACAGGAATGAGGTGGCAAGTGGTGAAACTGATGGGCTGCTACTAAAACACTAATTTTTAAAATTAATATTCAATACCTAATCTTGGTCTTTTGGCTGGTATTTCATCAGTGTCCACTGTGGATAACGAAGTGCTAAAAAAAGAGAAAAAATTAAAAATGTATATATATGCATGCACACACACACACACACCCCCATTTCTGTGAGTAAGCTTAGTGTTTATATGACACACCTCCCTCTATCCGCTTTGCCATAAAATGAGATCAAATCGAGGTTTTAAAAGAGAATGCGACTTAACCCTATCATTTCAACTATTTGAGAAAGCCCAAAACTCCCTACTATACAGTAATCTGTAATCTGGCTAAAGTACAAATTTGAAACTGGCCAGAAATCACTTGGCTTAGTAAGTGAACAGAAGTAAGGGCCCAGGTTCTTCTCTCGGGCAATGACTTAAAAACAACAAATCATTTCCTTTTGAAAAATGATACCCCCCAACCCTGGCGGAGTAGCCCAGTTGGTTAGAATGTACCAACTGGGCTAGTTGGTTAGAATGTTGTGGATTCAATCCCCAATCAGGGCACATACAAGAATAAACCAATGAATGCATAAGTAAGTGGAATAATAAATTGATGCCTCTCTCTCTCTAAAAATCAATAAATAAAAAAACCAGTTTTTAAAAAAGATGACATCTTCAAAGATAGTTCTTAGCCAGAAAAGCTGTTATGTATTGAACTGCATTTTTGGGAAATAGTGGTATGAAGAATTTGAAAATTCAGAAAAGTTATTGGACCTATACTTCAACAATGTTAAAGGTTCATTGTACACTAAAAGTCACCTTTTTTATTTTTATTTTTTTACTGACACTATTACAGATGTCCTCATTTGCCTGTTTCCACCCATAATCACCTTTCTAAAGATGACTGCGATTGATATTATTTACAAAAATGAGCAGAATAAATCCCAGGAATATACCATTCAGGTCATTATTTTAAACATCTCAACAAGACCTCCTGGCTTAATTTTGACTGAAAAATGGCTTACCTTGGGAAGAGTTGTTTTTGATTAAGGATGTGTGTTAAGAACAGGGTTTTCATCTCCAAACTAAAGTTTCCCTGACTAGCGGGGGATTCAAAGCAAAAAGAGAGAGGACAGGGGAGAGCAAACTCACATTCCCTTATTTAACAAATATGTATCAAGTATGTATCACACACCATCCTCTACACAAGGCCCTCTAAATACCATGCATATATAGTAAGCATTATTCTATTATAAAATGTTCTCAAATGATCCTTATATCAACCTTACAGAAAGGTAGAAAGGAAGATTAAGTTGAAACTTGCTCTCTTTGGAACACATCAACAATCTATTGCTTTTTAAAAAAATCCTCACTGGAGGATATATTGATTTTAGAGGGAGAGGAAGAGAAAGAAGGAAGAAAGAGAGAGAGAGAGAGAGAGAGAGAGAGAGAGAGAGAGAGAGAGAGAGAGAGAGACAGACCCCACTGGGAATGGAACCCACCACCTTTTGGTGTACAGGAGGATGCTTCAATCAACTGAGCCAGCCAGCCAGGGTTCAACAGTCTATTTCATCAATAATCTGCATTCTCAGATTCATATATTAATCATCTTATTCTCTCAAATTCCAAAAAACTACCCTTCAGTGATCTTTATGCTTAATAAAAAATTTTTTTTGTTCTAAAAGCTTAGGAGGTGGTGTATAGTATTGGCATGGTATTTTATTCTCTCAATTAATTCTTAAGGAAGGGGGTTCACATTATAAATAATGGGACAAACCAAGGAATAAATGCTAAGTAAGAACAGCTTTTGGTTTCCCCAAAATTTTAACTTCAAATATAGAACAGTGATCTTTTTAAAGGAATGAAGTACCTTTTTTCCCCTCATATACTAATTCTAAAGCAAAGAACCACTCTCCCTACCTCTCTCCCCAAACACACACACACACACACACACACACACACACACACACACACACACACACACAGTTGGACAGCTGTTTCAGAACAAGACAGCTACTGTCTTGGTGCTAAGAGGACAGTATTTGCAGCCAAAACGGCCTTGGGCAAGCTAGCAATCTAATTTCCCTTAACTGCAGTTATTGCCCAGATGACATATGGGAGTGTGCTTTGTAAGCAGTGAGCCAAAACAAATGTTTAGTTCTCAACCTAAGAGCGGCAAAGTATGATAAGCCCCATGTATTGACAGGAAGCAGCACGGACTCCGACAAGAACATCAAAAATCCTAATCATTACCTGCCACTCCAAAGACAACGAGCTCCTTCCATCATCAGAAGCATTCGCGCAGGATGAAGGGAGCTACTACGTCACCGGGACACCCGCGACCAGCACCTCTATCACCACCTCTACCACCGCGGCCCAGCTACGCGTTTGGGCTGAGTTTAGACTGAGCCTGGCCTGCCTAGCTGGATCAGCGCTCTCGGTTGAGCCTGGGTTGGGGGAGGGGGACGGCGACAAACAGGCCCACACTCAGTCCTCGCCCAGCTCACCTGTTCGAGCGCCGCCTCTTCAGGAGGGCCCGGGCAGGGGGCACCGGCTGGTCACAGAAGCGAAAAATGGTGCCGAGAATCCTAACCAGCCATTTGTACATACCAAGCTTAAGCAGCAGCGGCGGCCGACACACCCCGAGACACAAACCCCAGAGTTGTCGCCGCCGCTGCCGCTGCCGCCTTCGCCGTCTCAGCCACCACAGCCAAGGTTTAGTCGCAAACTTGTGACGCGATCTGAAGGCCCACAGATACAACGTCCCCAGGGCTACAGGAGGACCCCGCCTGCCACCGCTCTTGACGTCACTCCCTCCCACCCCACCGGAAGACATCTTCGTCCTCAGTCTACGCACGCGCAACCTAGGACCCACCTCCTGCGGGAAGTTCCCAGCCCAATCATTGAAGAGACCGAAAGCGATGTGGGTGGGGCTTTCCCTTTGGCGGAGCCAATCCTGAGACGGCTCGCGGGACAAGGCCCACCGGCTACATGTGAGGCTTCTACATCAGGGAGGGAGCGCTCCAAGGACCTGAAATATAGTTGTACTGAGTAAATGTTTGAATACACAAAACAAAGGTAGGTCAGGTTAATTGACAAGTGTTTCCCATGCTAGGAGTTCTCTATTTTGATTATACCTTGTATTTGACGTGAACTGTAACCTTCATTTCTCTCAACAATTGCAGGCAATGGAGAGTCTTGTGCCCATTTTTAATTAATAAGGAAATTGAGGCCTAGAGCCGTTAAGTAATTTGCCTAAAGTCACAAAGCTAGCTAGCGGCTTAGCTAGAATTTGAACTGGGGTCTGAGAACCAGCGCCAGTCACCCGCCCTAGAGATTACTGATAGAGACAAGATTACAAATTACAAGACAGTTGGCTGCTGTGATAAAAGTGTATACAAAGTGCGGTAGGCGCCAGAGAAAGGAAAACCACATGCATGGGAAAAGGAAAGGGCCGAACTCCAGGAAGGCTTCACAGAAGCTTAAGAATTAAAAGGTACCTGAGGCCTACTGGTAACTACTAGTCCCCTCCCCTGGGCGGGCAGGGAGTGCTGTTAATTACTCTCTGGTATCTAGAAGCCACATTTCTGGCTAATTGCCAACAACAGTAAAAGTACCACCCTACTCAGTGATTTTAAAAAATCCAATCCCCACCCCCAGTGCTGGGAATCTTCACAGGTTTTCATACCCAAGTTCTTCCCAGGCTGTGCCCGATCCTTTCCTGGGATTCAGTTAAGGCCAGACTTCCAGACTTGCTTTAACTTCAACACAGGCACTCACCATTATAGCCTCATCCTTTGTTCAATAGTCAGTGTTCCGGAATTCTGCCACAAGCCACCCCCTAGAGCTCCAGAACCACTAGCTCCCCACCTGTGGCTACCACCACTCTGGCTTGGGGGCAGGATGGAGTTCCTACAGGATGGAAGCAAATCCTAAGTGTGGACATAGGCCCCTCCCTTAATTCCCCAAAACACAGCTAACACCAAGATGTTACTGAAAGTTTGAGAATATTGTAATAGGATTACAAAGCCTAGAAGATTTACAAGGGCTATCGCAAGTACAGCGTCTATAGCCCATTAGCTCTCAAGAGGCCTCTCCTTCTCAAAGTCATCTCTCTACTCTTAGCATCTTTTACAAACCACCAATAGAAAAGAATTTCCCCTCCACCTCAACCCCTACTCATTTCAGGCAGGAGCACCAATTAACTTAAGACTAACGTTGATATTATTATGCAGAGCAGTTTAGCTAGTTTAGCTGTGTGCCCAACGTCCATTCCACTTTAAGAGCTGGCCTGGCCTTTGCTTTTGCTGAACTAACACCACTCAAGTATTGGGAAGAGATTCCCCAAAACAAGGAGCAGTTTTCATTCAAAAAATAAATCCGAAAACTACAAGCTGCTTTAGAATAGCAGATTCTCCCACGTTCTGGCCACTAAGATTTAAAAAATACGAGCATCAAGTCTCAGAGGACTCTAGTGCAACACAACACATTTTTTCTTCTTTTTCTGCCTCATCAGTAGCACCTGCACATACCCAATACTGAAATATAGGTCACCCACCATGAAAGGTGGAAACCTCAGTCTGAATCCCCGGGCCTAATCAGCAAACAGTTCCTAAGTGTGCCAGCCCCTACGTCGGAAAACCTACACCCGCTCTGCGTCCTCTTAATGTCTCTAGTTGACCTCAGAAACAGAGGAAAGAAGGGGACTCAGCCTTACCATTGCTGCTGCCTGGGACTTCTCTGCCGGATGATGCCTTTGCTGTCCTGTCGTCCGTAATAGGGACATAAGCCACTGTCCATCCATTGGTCAAGGAATGAGATTATCTTTAACTCCAACCCCACCACTGCCACTGCCATTCCTGGATCCAGAAACTCTTTAGCTGGGGGCCAGAGAAGAATCCCAACGCCATGTGAAATAACAAGAATAATGAGATTTCTGCCCTTGCTTTGCATAATTTGCACTCTTGTACGGCCAGAAGGGCATAAGCTCATTACTTAAGTTTCCGTTGGGTATCCTAAAAGGTTACCCCAGTTTTCCAAAAAGATGTTTGTCTTGCTCTGGCAGAAATCCTCACCTTCGAGCCTTTCCAAGCCCCAGCCCCCATCTTCCTCAAACCCTGCCTCTCCTCTGCAGAACAATGTAGACCTAGCCCTCCAATCCAGTCTTTAGTCTTGCAAATTTTCCCTTTGTCATCATTCTCAGAGTGTTAAAAGATTTCCTCTCAACTTTGTTTTTGCTGACCCCTGTCAGATTAGAGTTGTGGGCCATTTGATGGAATGGGGGAAGGAGGCCACAGATTAGATGTCTGTTTCGTCCTAATGTACCTAAAATCTAACATAGTTCACCAACCTGAAGATTAATTTCCTTCTGGAAACCAACTTCTCTGATGCTCAAGAAAAACATGTCCTTATAACATGACTTTGATCTTATTCAATCTGTCATAATAATAACCTTGGCCTTATTATCCAAAAGCAAGTGTAGTTCTTTCTTGTCCTAGATTTTATTATAAAATTTGCTCATGTTGACTACAAATGACTTGCCCTGCCTCGTGTGGAGAAATAATATTTAAGGCCCTACCTAAGCTTATTCAAACCTGCTTTTCAAATCTATGGTCTAATTAAATGTGTTTATAAATGTGAAGGCCCAGCATAGCTAAGTGCTTAATGTTTTTCTTACCCCACCTCGCTTCTAATAAATCATTTAACTTGCCAGTTCTGCATCCTACATTTTCCTCAGACCAGTCCTTTCCCCTCGCCAAACCCAAACAGCTGCATTCATTCAGGGCCTAATCATTTCTCACATCATCACAATAGCCACCTCCTTTTCTACCCTGCCCTCTTCCATGCTATTTTCAAGGTGATTGTTCTTTGTTTTCTGTTTGTTTGGTTTTTTTTTGCTATTTTGTTGCCTTTCGTTAAGGAAGGTAAATTGTTGTTCTCATTTAGTAAAGACAGTAAATTATTTCTGTCATTACTGAAAAACTAAAATTAGTTGGGTTGATTTACACCAAATTCCAGAGATTTGTTTGGAGTGGTGAAACTTAGGGTCCTTATAACTTTGATTAAGTTTAGTTTTAAATTTTAGCTCTAGAAATTATATCCTGTCTCTCTCTATACCCTTCAAAAACTTAGCCTTTCCCTTGGATAATCAGAAACCCCCAAGGCAGCAGAACACAGTGGTTGAGACCTGGCTATTGGTTACAAGGTCTGGGCATCTGGCAGGCTAAGGAAAACATCTTGACCTACTTGTTTCAGTTCCCTCTGGCTACTTTCTCATGAGACCAGACCAAGGGATGCCTGAAAAGACCTCAGAGCTATCTTCAAGACCTGAAGAAATGATTTATTACCCTTATCTCACCTCTGACAATCAACTCCCAGCACTACCCCAAACCCCAATAATCCACAGTATTTTGTAATTTTGCCCTGTATAATCTGTTACCTACACACTACTGGGGAGTTGGGTCTTTAGCGCATTAGGTTCCTATCTCTGAATTGGCCAATTCAAATATAAAATTATTTTTTTTCTATACTGCAAACTCCTTGTGCATTCTTTTGGGTCAGTGCATGCAGACAGGCAGGCCCAAGGCAAATATTGGGTTTCTGGTAATAGTCATCTGACTTAAATATGGACAACCCTAAATTTTTCTTGGATAGTCCTAGTGAGAACTTCAAATACAAGACAAGTAGCTCCAGGAGCAGCTGAAACTGAAGTGCAGCCAGAGGAAAGAAAGACCCTGCTGAGTTAGCAGGAACCCCTTTTGGGGGATGGATATGTGTGTGCGTGCATGTGTGTGTGTGTGTGTGTGTGTGTGTGTGTGTGTGTGTGTATCTTTCCCCTTCTAAATTCTTCTGGTTGGGCTAATAATCAAATTACCAGAGACAGATTAACAGGACAAAATCCAATTTTTAATACATGCACATGGGAAATTCACATAAGCATTAAAATTCCAAAGACAGAGAGGTAAAACTGTATATGCGTAATTTTGGACAAAGCATAAAAGTTGGGGGTGGGGTCTGAGATTTCAAAAGTGGGAATGGGAGATTCACAGGTAGCTGAGGAAGAACTGAACATGTGTTCATGGCAGGTAAATTTTTGCAAGGCAACAGAGAAACAATGAGATGGGGTAGTCTAGTAAACAGGCCTCTATTTGACACCCTCCCATCCACCACACTAATTTCAAGTTAGGCTGCTAAAATGAACACCCTAAGATTTTCTTCCTGGGGTAGGTGAATCTCTCAGGCAGAAAAGAGGGGGGTGTCAAAGATTCTTTCTGAGTCTTTTCTTTTTATTTTTTAAAAAATAATTGCAGCAAACCTGACTGGTATATAGCTCAGTGGATTGAGAGCACAGACCTGTGAACCAAAGGGTCGCTGGTTCGATTTCCAGTCAGGGCAGGCACATGCCTGGGTTGCAGGCCAGGTCCCCAATAGGGGGCATGCAAGAGGCAACCACATGTTTATGTTTCTGTCCCTCTCTTTCTCCCACCCTTCCCCTCTCTCTAAAAATAAATAAGTAAAATCTTAAAAAGAAAAAAAAAGACCTATGGGTAACTGAACTTCCTGTTTGATAATCCCAGAATTACAAAAGATTTAAAATAATAATAATAATTGCAGCGATGTTTTTAATTTTTTAATTGATTGATTTTAGAGAGAGAGAAGGGATATATATATATATATATATATATATATATATAAGTAAGTTGGATTACATATATATATATATATGTAATTTTTACATATATAATCCAACTTACTTTGTAGTTCATTATTCTCTCCTTCTAAGAAAGATATCTTTTCTAAAAGTTGCAGTATTAGGAGCTGTTTCTGTTGCCCCTTTTTCTTTAATGATTCGATTTCCTCAAACATCTGCTTGAGTTTTTTCTGCTGGCAATGCACCATGTCATCTAGGTGTATATATATATACACCAGAGAGAGAGAGAGAGAGAAACATTCTTTTGTTGTTCCCCTTATTTATATATTCCTCGGTGGCTATTTGTATGTGCCTTGATTGGGGATCCAATCCTCAACCTTGGCTTTTGGGATGATGCTCTAACCAACTGAGCTAACTGGCCAGGGCCGCTCTGAATCTTTTCTTAATAACCACCTTAAAAATCAATATCCTCACTTCCAGCACAGTGTAGGTAGATACACTCTGCCTCCTCCCACAACCAAAAGAAGGGCAGCAACAAATTTAAAAACAAAAACAACCAGAACTGCCAGAAAACTGAACAGTATGGAAGCCCCAAAACCAAGAAGTTAAAGAAGAAACATTCATCCAGACCGGTAGGAGGGACGGAGATGGGCAGACGGGCAGAGACAACTCATGGCAAGGTGGTGGCAGGTGGACTGGGCAAGGCGGCACCTTGTAGACCTGGCGAGGCAACAGCTGGTGGAGTGGGTGGTCCCACATTTGCGTGTGGATAAACTGGGAGAAACAACTGGAGAGTGAGACAGACCACACAACCCGGGGTTCCAGCCCAGAGAAATAAAGCCTCAAAAGCTCTGACTGAAAAAACCTGTGGGCATTGCAGCAGGGGGAGAAACTCCCAGCCTCACAAGAGTGTTCCTTAGACCCACAGGATTCTAGAAAGTATACAAACCCACCCACCTGGGAATCAGCACCAGAAGGGCCCAACGGGCTAGTGGGTAGCAGAGGAAGTGACTGAAAACCGGCAAAAAGCCAGGCAAGTGGCATTGTTCCGTCTCTGACCCCTCCCACATACAGCGCCACAACCACAACATAATGATTGTGTATGATTGCAAAATAGAGGAAAAAGTGAAGGCTATGAAAAGTGAAATAGGCCCTGGCTGGTGTGGCTCAGTAGATTGAGCGCTGGCCTGCGAACCAAAAGGCCGATTCCTGGTCGGGGCGCATTCATGGGTTGCAGGCCAAGTCCCCAGTAGGGGGTGCGCAAGAGGCAACCAAACATCAATGTATCTCTCTCTCTCTCTTTCTCCTTCCCTTCCTCTCTCTAAAAAGAAATAAAATATTTAAAAGAAAAAAAAAAGAAAAGTGAAATAAAGGAAAATGCACAGAGAACCAACAGTGATGGGAAGGAAACCGGGACTGGAATCAACAGTTTGAGGTAGAAGGAAGAAATAAACCTTCAACCAGAACAGAATGAAGAAACAAGAATTCAAACAAATGAGGAGAGGTTTAGGAACCTCTGGGACAACTTTAAACATTCTAACATCCAAATCATAGGGGTACCTGAGGAGAAGAGGAAGAAATTGAAAATATAATGAAAGAGAACTTCCCCAATGTGGCAAAGCAAATAGACTTCCAGGAAGTACAGGAAGCTCAGACAGTCCCAAAGAAGTTGGACCCAAGGAAGCACACACTGAAGCCCAACAAAATTACATTACCCAAGATTAAAGATAAGGAGAGAATCTTAAAAGCAGTAAGAGAAAAGGAGTTTCTCTTACCTACAAAGGAGTTTCCATAAGACTATCAGCTGACTTCTCAAAAGAAACCTTACAGGCAAGAAGGGGCTGGCAAGAAGTATTTGAAATCATGAAAGGCAAGGACCTACATCCAAGGTTACTCTAGCCAGCAAAGCTATCTTGTAGAATGGAAGGCCAGAGAAAGTGCTTCCCAGATAAGGTCAACTTAAAGGAATTCATCATCACCAAACCTTTATTATATGAAATGTTAAAGGGACTTATCTAATTAAAAGAAGAAGATAAAAAATATGAACAGTAAAATGACAATAAATTTACAACTATCAACAACCAAACCTAAAGAAACAAAAACTAACTAAGCAAACAAGTAGAACATGAATGGAATCACAGAAATGGAGATTACACGGAGAGTTATCAGTGGGGAGGTGGAGGGGGAGAATGGGGAAAAGGTACAGGGAATAAGAAGCATAAATGGTAGGTACAAAATAGACAGGGTGAGGTTGAGAATAGTATAGGAAATGGAGAACCCAAAGAACTTATACATATGACCCATGGAGATGAACTAAAAGGGCAGGAATGCTGGTGGGAGGGGCAGTTCAGCACAGAGGGGAATAAAGTGGGGAAAAATGGGACAATTGTAATAGCATAATTAATAAAATATATTGAAATAAAAAAATCAATATTCCAAAAGGCAAAACTTTTGGTCTTCTTCATCCTCAAATGGTTCATGATGGTTGGCTCCAAATGGGGGCCTAAGCCAGAAGTCATAAGGGTAGACCTTCCAAATTACAGGGGTAGATTTTTCCATATTGTTGATTCTCATGGAGAGCTCTGTGTGTGCTCCAGGGAATCATTGTCTAATGCAGGTACAGAATTCTCATGAAAAGCCTTGAGAAACTAGCTAAGTTAAAGTAAAAGCAGAAGTCTTGTTCTAATAACTAATTTAAAAGAACAGCTAAAGTCCCAAATAAATCTAAAATACATTGCACTGATGGACATTAAATATTGCTCATTGCTCCCAAATTTTTGTTGATTTTTTTATAGCACAAGAGCAGAGCAAACTTTTTGGACACCTCTGATAATTGAATATGGAGTCACTGCCAGCCACGACAGTTATATCAAGTGCTATGTCAAGACTGAGGTAATTGGGTAATCGGGTGTAACGGGAACATACTTGTGGGAGGCCAAAATGTCCCAAACCACGAATCTAGACATTTGGTTAAAAACTCCATCTGGACACTAGTATGAGTGAGACCTCTACCTCTCGTGGGCTGTAAAAACTCACAGCTCCCACCACCCAATGTGCAAGCTTGGCTCTACCACAGGTCACACTCAGAGCCCTGCTGGATTTCTACTCCACCAGACCCATGTTACCACTATAACCTGGCTTGAGGCTCAGGCCCGCCTCACCACCCGTGGATGCTGCCAGTGACCAGGATTTCACCCCAGATGCTCTCTCTGCTCCCTTCTGTCATGTGAGCTCCCCCTCTCTACGTGTAACCTGCCTGCGACTCCATGGGCTTATTGAGGAGGAGTCTCCCCTCATAAACCCAGCATCATGGAAAGACACAATGCATGTGAGTGACTCCTTTCAGGGATGCTCCCTTGCTCACAACAATTTTTTTTAGAACTTGTAGTAAGTAAAAACATTTTGCCTTTGTCTTGCCAGTGTGCATACTGGCCTTGAGAAGGCACTCTCTCTTCAAAATGTTCTGTGCAGCACTCTGAACATAAGCAGTTACTGGAAGCACTAGACCTACATTGATTTTTTTTTTTAATTTTGCTTGGACTTTAAAAAAAAAAGATTTTATTTACTTATTTAGAGAAAATGGAAGGGAGGGAGAGCGAGAAACATCAATGTGTGGTTGCCTCTCATATGGACCCGCACTGGGGACCTGGCCTACAACCCAGGCATGTGTCCTGACTGGGAATCGAATTGGCAACCCTTTGGTTCATAGCCCGAGCTCAATCCACTGAGCTACACCAGCCAGGGCTTTGGATTTGTTTAATACAGTGCTTGTAAGGAAGTCATGGTTTCAAGAACAAAGTAGTTCTATTCCATGAAAAGTATTTCTTGCTCTAGGTGGGTAGCTCAGTTGGTTAGAGCATCATCCTGATACGCCAAGGGTGCCATTCTATCCCCAGTCAGGGTACATAGAAGAATCAACCAATGAATGCATAAATTAGTGGAAAAGATAATCATTTTTTTTCTCTCTTTCTTCCTCTCTCACTAAAAATCAATAAATAAAAACATTTTTAAAAACATGCTAAACATAAAAAAAATACTTCTTAGGCCCAAAAAGTAGTATGCAGACATTTTTCCCTCTTGTTTCGTAATAAACTACCCTCACAAATTATTCACATAGTAATGTTAACATAAGTATATTATCTTACATATTTGTTACTTATTATATTAATTTTATTATTACATAATAGTAATATACTAACATATAACTAAGTGAACAAGAAAAAAGTTAGGTTCCCACTCCCTTGAAGATAAAATCCAATATCCTAAGAGCGGCATACCAAGTTCTTTACAGCCTGTCTTCAAATTACTTTATCATTTCCCTATTCCCACATGCCAGACTCTCAATCCACACTTCTTTTATGCTTCAGGTCTGTTCCTTCTGCCTGGAATGCTTTTCCTCTACCTTCTTCATTGCACAAGCTCCTACCTAGTCTTCGGAACCCAGATCAAAAGGTACCTCCTATGTGGAGCTTTTTCAGTGGCATCTCTCTTCATTAATGCATCTGTGTCCTTGAGGGAAGGAGCCATCTCCCACTTTCCCATTTTTAAAAAATTATTATTATTATTATTATTATTATTATTATTATTATTTGGATTTTATTTATTTATTTTTAGAGAGAGGGGAAGGGAGGGAGAAAGAGAGGGAGAGAAACATTGATGTGTGGTTCCCTCTTGCATGCCAGCCAGGGCTCCCTTATTATTTTTTAAAATGGAAGCTCAAGAAATGTTGCTCTGGCTGGTGTAGCTCAGTGGATTGAGCACGGGCCTGTGAAGCAAAGGGTCGTCGGTTCGATTCCCAGTTAGGGCACATGCCTGGGTTGCAGGCCAGGTCCCCAATAGGGGACCCATGAGAGGCAACCACACATTGATGTTTCTCTCCCACTCTTTCTCCTTCCCTTCCCATCTCTCTAAAAATAAATAAATATAATATTTTTTTTAAAAAAGAAATGTTTAATAAATGATAGAATGAAAAATAAAATAAATTTATGAATTTGGGGAGAGTTATCCTGATCTCCTTGTAGAATATTAATCAGGGAAACAGGCTTATCTTTCTAAACTTGGATCACAAGTGAGAGGTGGCAGGCTCACTCAGGCAAATGAGACATTAAAAGGATGTTATAGTGAATCATATACCAGCTTGGAACCCTAGGCCAAGGCAGGAGGGGACATAGGTCACCTTTCTTGACTGTTGAAGCCAATAAGGATTATAAAACCATCTCCCTGCAGTTCCGTACCTGTTTTTCCTGCTCTTGGAAACTGGCCTACTTCCTCTACCCTCCTCTCTGTAGCAAGTGATTTTTAGGTTTTTAAAGAAATCTAGCACTGGCTGGTGTTGCTCAGTGGACTGAGTGCTGGCTTGCTAACCAGTGTCGCCAGTCACTTGATTCCCAGTCAGGGCACATGCCTGGGTTGCAGGCCAGGTTCCCAGTAGGGGTGTGCGAGAGGCAACCACACATTGATGTTTCTCTCTCTCCTCCCTCCCTCCCTTCTTCTCTCTCTAAAAATAAACAAACAAAAATCTTTTTTAAGAAAAGAATTCTAGTATGTAACACTAGATTGGAAATGAGGAAAATTGTGATATTCTTGAGTTGTGGTCATTTATCAGGGTCAGAGTATTGAGAAAATTGACCACTATTCACTCTTGATTATCTGATGAAAAATGAGGAAATGGTTTTCCTCAGGATACCTTTGACAAAATGTTAACATTCAAATGGTTATGACTTGGCCATCATTCGAAAAACTTTTCTTAAAAGATTTTATTTATTTATTTTTAGAGAGAAGGGAAGGGAGGGAGAAAGAGAAGGAGAGAAATATCAATGTGTGGTTGCCACTCACGCAACTCTCACTGGGGACCCAGCCTGCAAGCCAGGCACATGCCCTGACTGGGAATGGAACTGGTGACCCCTTGGTTTGCAGGCCAGAGCTGAATCCACTGAGCCACACCATCCAGGGCAGAAAACTTTTATTTGGAAATAAAAATAGGTTCACAGGAAGCTGCAAAAATTGTACAAGGATTTCCCATGTAGCCTTACAAAGTTTCCCCCAATTTCAACATGTGGCTAGGATGCACTATCAAAACCAGAAAATTGACTTTGGTACAATCCACATACCTTATTTAGATTTTACCAGTTTTACACATACTCATTTGTGTGTGTGTGTCTATGTGATCTTAATCATAGGTGTAGGTTCTCGTAACCACCACAACAATTAAGAGATGGAATTACTCCACTTCAAAGATTCCTTGTCCTACCTCTTCGTAATCACACCCATTTTCAGGTCTTCCTTTCCTCTCACGTCCTTTGAAATGTTTTATGTATTTGCTTTTTAATGTATGATATTTCTCACTAACCCCCCCAAAAGGAGATGGTTTTCCTATTGATTCTTGTGCTGTTTCAAATGCTGGAAATAGAAAGGAGCATGGGTCTAGGAAGTTAAGGGAAACTTCTGTGCTCGCCAGTGGGAAAATCATTAATAGTAACCCAAAGATGTTAAAAGTGACCCAAAGCCTCCTCATGGAAATGATTTGCATTCCTCTCATTGGTTAGTTTCCAGGAAAATGTACATCGGCTCTGTGTAGATAAAACACATGGCATGGTACTAAAACTGATAAGTGTTCAGCAAATATTTGTCAGGCAAGTACATTGATCCAACAGGGAGCAATGCATTCCACAGCCAGTTCCTAAGAGCACATGCGGCAACTCTCCATTTGTTCCAGAGGACAGCTGTTCTCAAATTAGTAAAGCTTTTTTGCAACTGGAATAGTAAAAAAGCTAGCAGGTCACCTATTTGCTTTTCCTATTTATGTGTCCCTAATTACTTCTCCAAGCTGCAGACAAAACACAAAAATAGACCTAAAGTGCAGACTAAAGCCATTAGCCTGAAACATCACGCTGTAAGCCACTTTCCACTCCTAAAATTTCAGAAATTCTCCACCAGATCCCTCTGCTCAATATTGTGTAGCCCACCTTTTAAGGGGCAGGAAAGGTGCAGACCAGCTGGGTGATAACAATAGTTACCAAGAGGTGGGTGCACTTACTTTGGTTGTCAGCACAATGCTGAGAACTTCTGTTTACTCCATGAAATAACCCTGCGAGATGCCCTATTATCTCCATTTTACAGTCGAGACACTAAGACTTAGAGAACTTAAATATTTTCCTTAAAGCCACACGACTAGTGATTGGAAGGGGTGGGATTGGAAACCAGGTCAGTTGACCAGTGCTAGAAAGTCTTGGCATTCATGAGGTCTGAGGCGTGCCACAGAAATATATACAGAATGCTGCTTACAGCCACCCCTCTCTTCCCCGCCCCAGTCCCAGTAGTTCTGATACACTGACTCCTTGGGATGCATTGCTAGAATCGACTTTCTATAAGGAATTCCCTGCAAATTGAGGTGCTGAAAACTTACAAACAGACCAGAGATGCTTTTACTTCATAAACGTGTGCTTCAGATAGACGATGCTAAGTGACTAGTGGCTTTTGCCTGCTGCTTTGGATGAAAATCTATTCTTAAATTGTTTGTGTCTTTACTTATTATTTTCAAGCTCATCAGATCACCAGAAGTCTAAGTGTTGCAAGCACTCTACCAGAAAGGGAATTACTGGTAAATTACCTTGTAGCTATGGAGTACATGTTTAGTTACTTCCTGCAGTGAGGTGGGTGGATTCTGACATAGTTCTCCGAAGTCTTTGCATTTACTTTTCCTTTAAAAGAAGAAAGAGGAGGAGGGGGAGAACAAGTAGCTAGATGGTAACTCTGGATTAGAAGAAATAAAAATAAAGATATATAATACCACAAAAAAGTTTCCTTTCATCTGAAGCATATTTTGGCAAATGTAGGTATATGATTAGACCCAATGAAATGTTCGTAATAAAATCTGTAGATTGCTCTATGAGGAATACGAGTGTGAATTAACATAAAAAGTAGCTTTGTATACACAGGCCAACAGAACACTAACTGAATTTGTTTCATTCACAAGAACATGTGAGGAAAGTATCTCAAATCACACTTGATTTCAACACACAAGCCAAAGGACTAATAAACCACCCACAAAGAATGCACCTATTTTGAACTCGTCATTCTGCAAATATGTACTATTATATTAAGATATGCTTGAAATTGCGTAAGGTAGAGACATATCTGACCTTTTATTGAAAAGAGGAGGAGTCAAGTATCCTGAAAGGGCTGGGACCTGCCTGCAGTCCCTCCGGAACTTCCTGTTGTCACCACACCTCTGCAGTAGCTATCAGATCTGTCTCAGAGCAGAGCTCTCAGTTGAAACTCGAAGGCTCTGTGAGAGAAACCACTCCTGTGAGTGTGACACACACTCTCTCCAGTTTCCACATGCTGGGATTGTACTTCTTCATCAGTTTGTTGTGCCTGGCGAGATCAGGTAAGTCACTTATTGAATGGTTTCCTTAATTTTTCAAAAACATTACTGGTATTCATGTCATTTTGCATGTTATCATCTCAGTTTCTTAAAGTAGTTTTGAGTTTCATCCAGTCATTTTTAAGAAAGAAGATAGGGATTAAATAAATTTTGTAATTCTGAAAAAAAATTATTTTTTCTCAGTAATAAAAGAAACTCTTATTCCTTTGAATTAATTTGTTCCTCTGAGGTACACAAATTAAATATGTTGAAAAATCTAGAATAATGTTCTTCATAGTTAAAATTTCTTTGCCTTTCCACCTCTATGAAATAAGATTATTTATTTTCTGGAAATTAAAAATTTTATTTTATTAGAAGATCTAATATAGAGAGGATAGGTTTTTATAGCATTTGTGCATTGAGGGTTTATTTCACTTGTTATTACAGAAAAACATAATTTTTATATATGTAAACCCCTTAGAATGGTGGTTGGCATATAGATAGCTTAAAAATTATTAATCATAATTAAGAAATAAAAATTAAAACAGTAAGAAAAATAAAGTGAAAAGCTTTTTTTGAAATATATATATTTATTTATTTTTAGAGAGCAGGAAAGGGAGGGAGAAAGAGAGGGAGAGAAACATCAATGTGTAGTTACTTCTCATGTGACCCCCACCAGGGACCTGGCCTGCAACCCAGGTATGTGCCCTAACTGGGAATCAAACTGGTGACCCTTTGGTTCCCAGTCCATGCTCAATCCACTGAGCTATACCAGTCAGGGCAAAAAGCTTTTTTAAAAACTCAACATCTCACCTTTGCTGGTGTGGCTCAGTGGGCTGAGTGCCGGACTGTAAAGCAAGTGGTCGCTAGTTCGATTCCCAATCAGGGCACATGCCTGGGTTGCAGGCCAGGTCCCTGGTGGGGGGCATGGGAGAGGCAACCATAAACTGATGTTTCTCTCCCTCTCTTTCACTTTCCCTTCTCCTTTCTCTAAAAATAAATAAATAAAATCTTAAAACAAAAAACCCTCAACATCTCTCAGTATTTTTAGAAATCCAGTTCTTTTTCACATAGGTTATGATAATGTGGTACAATTTTTTTGAAGGAAAATATATATTAGGATCCATAAAAATGTCCATGCCCTTTGAAGTAGTAAAACAACTTTTAAAAGAGAAAGAAGTTATATACAAAGATGATTCTGTTATTTATAATACCTTGAAACTACATACAGCAGAAGGTGTACCTACATACAGGAATGGGTTAAGTAAAACTAAAATTTTAACAATGTTAAAATCATGTATGTATACCTGTAAATAAAGTTTAGATGAGAAGTGCAAAAGTTAAAATGGTTGTATTAGAATTTCAGGCTTAGAAATAAATGTGTTTTTTGCTCAATCCCTCCACCCCTCTAAACCCAGCCTCCCAACCTATTCCCCTCCCCTCCAGCTGTCAGCCTGCTCTCTCTGAGTCTGTTTCTGTTTTGCTTATTAGTTCATTTTGCGAATCAGATTTCACATATGAGTGAAAGCATATGGTACTTGTCCTTCTCTGACTGGTTTGTTCCACTTAGCATAATGTTCCCTGTCACAAACGGTAAGATTTCCTTATTTTTTACAGATGAGTAGTATTCCATTGTGTAAATATACCACAGATTCTGTATCCACTCATCTACTGATGGGCACTTGGGCTGCTTCCAAATCTTGGCTATTGTAAAAAATGCTGCAATGAACACATGGGTGCACATATTCTTTCAAAAAAGCGTTTTAGGTTTCTTTGGATATATCGTGGAATCACTGGGTCAAGAAATAAATATTTCTTACTTTGTGCTTTTGAAGTTGATTTAACAGTAAGTTAAAATTTTACTAGTGATGATATTTTTAACTGAGAATAAACATTTTAAAATGTATTTATTATTTTTCTAATTTTAAAAATGAACATAAATTCAAGGGTAGCTTAAGGGGAGAGGGAGCTAACCATCACACAAAAACCTGATGATGGTTTGTGGTTACTTCTTCCAGTGTCCCATCATATATCTCTATTTACAAAGTAGGAATTTGATTTTTTTGTGACCTGCCTTTTTACTTAATTACCTCATTAGTAAAGTCTTGTTTTAAATAGATTCTAAGACTCACCACTGCATGATAGAATCTACGCAGACAGTGATACACAATACATTTCTGTAGCTAGAAGGAAAAGGTACAGTTGTAGCTTAAGCTAAATCTGGACTTCTCAGTATCTGCAAAACTGTGAACTTGGAAATTCCATGGGGGAAGAAACTGAATAATATGTATCCAATAGCAGAAATTATCAATCACTTTTTGCTTTTGCCTTGTTTGCCTTGTAGACCAAAAATTAGTAAGTGTTAGGATGTGATTCAGAAATCCCAAGGATACAAGTCTTTCAATTTGGGAGATTTGTACTTTGTTGTTCTAGTCTCTATAAAACCATCATGGGAATGTTGGCCATAATCTTACAAGTTTACATGACAAACTCTAAAGTGCATCAGAAATTTCTGTGAAATTTGTTAGAAAAGCAGAGATTCTGCCCCAAGACATCCAGGCTCAGGAGTCTGGTGTGAGATCCTAAAACATGCATCTGTAGTAAACCCTCAAGGTTTTTCAGCAACAGGTGGTCCAAAGAACACAGCTGATAAATACTGTTTTAAATTAAGGCCATTGCCCTAAATATTTTTTAAAGTAACTATGTTATCAATCTTTGGCTTATGGTAACTTGTATAAAACTAAGTAGATATTTTCCTAGAGAAAATAGCTTAGTGCTAAACACGGAGAATATTTCCTAGGATACTGGAAATCCTTTCCAAGTGATTTATAATTCCGTGTGTGTGATTCATCCTTCTCAAACACAACAGCATAGGTGAGTGAGGGGGTGGGGTGTGAATGCACATACTTTGCATATGATTAAGAGATGAGAGTGAAGAAACCTGGCATCTGATTTGTTTTCTAAATTGTACACTAAAGAAATATAAGCCAGGGGTTAAAAGTAGAGATATCACTGCAGCCAAGAGGGTAGTTTGCCCATAAGCTTCTTGCCTGCCTGCGCCAGCCCCCCATCCCCCCGCCCGGTGGGGATGGCCAGCAATGAATGCTTCACATTCCAGCTCAGAACAGGTTTTTAACTCCAGATTCAGGTGGTCCTCTGCACAAAAATATACACTGAGTTACTTTTTTTAAAAAAAACTTTATTTTTAGAGAGAGGGAAATGGAGGGAGAAAGAGAGAGAGAGAAACATTGATGTGTGAGAGACACGTAGATCAGTTGCATTTCGAATGCCCCCGACTGGAGACCCAGCCCACAACTCAGGCATGTGCCCTGACTGGGAATCAGACCAGCAGCCCCTAGGTTTGCAGGCCAGCACTCAATCCACTGAGCCACACCAGCCAGGGCTTCTTTTCATGTTTAAAAAATCAAGTAGAATTTCATGGCAGTGATATATTACCTCACCCTTCTAATTTCTCTTAAGAAAAGGAGTCCAACTTACTTTCTAATTTCTTCAAGGCAAACTTTCTGGCCTAAAGAGATTTTTATTTCCGAGGCTTTTAGAAATTCCTTCAGAAAAGTATTTTCAGGCAAGCATAAGAGTGTGCTCAGTGTGGGTTACTGGAAACATCTCACCTCCATCAATGAACATTGGTGAGCTGTGTCCTAAACACTGACTAGCATTCATTGCCCAGCTTGTAGAATACAGGACAAAGCATCTCTTAATCTTGGTCTGAATCTCAGTAAATATTTTCAGGCAGCATTGAGCTGGTATACCTGACCTTGGACTTCTGTTCTAAAGAAGGTATTAACACACACCTGTGCCGTATTTGGGGGTGGTGGGAAATGATGGCTAGCTTGAGCACACCTTGGAACCCAAAACTTGAACTAAGAAAGTGTGAGCCAGAGCCATGCTTGCTTTACTTCTTGTCTGGATACCGTGCATCAAGGTTCAATTAGGTGGAATTTCACGGCTGTCACTTGGGTTTGGAAGTTAGTGGGCTAAAGGTTACCAACTGTGGGTCTGAGACAAACTGATATTTTCAATTTTAATAACTTGACTCGGCCACTTGGGTGGTATAAAATGAACCTACCTTTGCTTATTGACTCTCATAGAATGTCAGAACTTTCTCTCTTCTTGCACATACTCAACACTTGCTTCATCAGTGGGTTATTTCTGTCCGCAACTCCATCGCCTTCCTGGATGTGAATGAGGTGTTTCCTCTTTCTGTGCAAGTTTCCCCCAGTCAGAAATGTGGGGAATGTTATCAGTTCCAAAAGCGGGTAGAAACAAAGAGGCCAGGACTGAGGGTGACACCCAGATAGCACATGAAGCTTTGTTTAGTTTCAGGGCAGCAGTGTGTCTCATGAAGACAGAGCAAAGTCTCCTTTGGAAGTTCCATCCAGGGCTGTCAGTGCTTCGTCTTATCTCAGGGACTGTCTGTCCAACGAGACTCATGAAACAAAGCAATCCTGGGAAACAGTGGTCTCTTTTCCGGGTTGTCTTCTAGAGAAATATAGCTGGTGGTTAAAAGCGGAGATGTCCTTCCAATCAAGAGGGCCTTTTGTCCATCCAACCCAATTTTCTCTGGCAAAGAGAGAACAAAATAACAATTTTATTTAGTCCCTAAGCCTGAGAATGAAAGTAGTAGTTTATTTTGCATGAATAGGTACAAACCCTCCGCTGCCCCCCAAACAGAGTGACCATGGTGTGGAGCTTTATTTACCCTTCCAGTGACAGAAATGGAGGTCCATTAACCTCAGTCTCCAAGGGGAAAGAAAACAAATTAGAAAATTGAGAGCCTGTTTTGATTTGGACAGAAAAAGTAACGTTTCTGCCCAGTCACTTTCAAAAGACTTTTCAGTTTTTCACCCTGATCTTTCCATGAAAATATGAAATTATAGGAACATTTTTGTTTGTTTGTTTGTTTTTATTGAGCTATAATTCACATAACTTTCAATTCACCCATTTAAAATGTACGGTTCAATGGGGTTTTTGTTGTATATTCACATCACCAATTTTAGAACATTTTATGACTTCAAAAAGGAACCCAGTACCCTTAACTGTTGCGCCCTAATCTTCCTGTCTCTTCCCATCCCCAGCCCTATGCGACCACTAGTTTGCTTCTTGTCTCTATAGATTTAACTGTTCTAAACATGTCAGATGAATGGAATCACATAAAATAAAATAAATATAGGAAGAAATTAAAAATTCTTCCTATGTGAGTTTTGTGTGTTTTGTGTGTTTGCGTGTGTATGAGACTGGCTCTCACTTATCAAATTGTTTTCAAGATTTATGCTTCTTGGCCCTGGCTGGTGTGGCTCAGTGTATTGAGTGCTAGCCTGTGAACCAAAGGGTTGCCAGTTCGATTCCTGGTCAGGGCACATGCCTAGGTTGTGGGCTGAGTCCCCGGTAGGGAGCATGCAGGAAGCAACCACACACTGATGATCTATCCCTCTCTTTCTCCCTCCCTTACCCTTTTTCTAAAAACAAATAAATAAAATCTTTTTAAAAAAGGATTTATCCTTCTTGTGGCATATGGAACCATATTTGTTAACTAAAGTGTCTTTAAATAACAAAAGAAAAAAAATCCTTGAAATAACGGTGACAAAACACCTGTCTGGTCAACATTCTAATTACAAGACAAAGAATAGTTCTTTTCAGGTCATTTAATTGAAATTAAAAGAAATTTTAATTTCTTCCTATATTTATTTTTTCAGATTTGGGTTGTCTTTTCTTATAAGACAACCAAATTGGAAATTTGTTTACTGAGTAAATGCCTCCTATCTTTTCCAATCAGCTGGCTTACAGATCTTAGAATTTTGTGTCCGAAAGGAATGCTTGAGCTTAACTCAGTCTCCAAGGAACGAGGGACCAACCTCTCACTTTAATATGAGAAAACTGATGGCTCAAACAGGCTATTTGCTTCACCTTGTTCGTGACAGAGCCAGAACCAAGTCCAGTTTAAGGCCAGGTTGAAGTGAAGCACTGCCACCCGTATACTGGCCAGTACAATTTCTCTTTTTCCAAAATCCTTCCATAATGATGGAAAAAAATAAATTAATACTTACTGAGCACTTGCTTTATATCAAATCCCACACTAAGTGATTTTGCTTATATTATTTTTTAGTCTTCATAACCCTATGAAGATCAATACTATCAATAACACAACTTATCATTAACATCATCAACAATTACTAATTTTTTAGCATTTACTATGTTCCAGGCAACGGTTTAGATAATTCATAGACATTGTCTCTCACTCTCACAACAGCCCTGGCAGGAGGCCTGGGGTTAGTGTGAGGCAAGTGAGGTGCTCTTAAGAGGGAAGGGTAAGAAACTTAAGAGGGAAGGGACAGCGAGATAAATTATGTATATTTATAATTCTAATGTAATAAAAATGATGTTTTATTTCTCATGATATTTTAAATCAATATTTGAATGATACTTTTAAAATTATTTTTATTTATTGATTTTTAGTGAGAGAAAAACATCAATTTGTTGTTCCACTTATTTATGCATTCATTGATTGATTGTTTTTAAATTTATTTTTTAATCTTCACCTGAGGACATGCTTATTGATTTTAGAGAGAAAGGAAGGGAGGGAGGGAGAGAGGGATACCTAGGTATGTGGCCTGGATAGGAATCAAAACTGTGACCTTTCAGTTTATGGGACAATGCTTCAACCAACTGAGCCACACCAGCCAGAACCATTGACTGATTCTTGTATGTGCCCTGATAGGGGTGGGACCCACAGACTTAGTGTATTGAAAGGCTCTAACCAACTAAGCTACTCAGCCAGGACCTAAACAATATTTTAATATAATTTAATACTTTAATGTAGATGATAATATGCATATTATTAACAAGGCATATCAAAATGAATTATTCTAATAATGCATAATAAACCATATACACAAATAATATTCTAACACGATATTTTTATCTACTTATTTATTTCCCAGCTGAGAATTTCTTGGCATAAATATAACCATATAAAAACATAAGTTATGAAAAACACAGTTGCCATATGGCCTCCTCTCAACCTCCTCATTTCAGGCCCAGACCCCTAAGACCCTCTTCTAAGGCAGGGAGAGCAAGGGGAGCCCCAAAACCTCCTAAGAAGACCACAGCCCCTGGGTCTGTGTAGGGCCCACCCAGCTGAGGTGGGAGAAACCAGGCACTGTCTCAGCACATCTGGTAGTTGGTGGAGTAGGACATCTCACACAGCTGGCGAGCAGGGCAGCTCACATAACTGGCCCCTGAAATCCAGGTCAGTGGTGAAGTCCAGGCCCCAGTTATTGGCACTGGACCGCATGCCAGTGGTGCCAAAGACCTCCTCGCCAGTCTGCACTGTCAAGTAGTCCTCCATGTAGAACACCGTCTGCTTCTAGTGTGTGTATGGGGACTTGGGGCTGGTGGAGAAGCCAGGCCTCTTGTGGCAGTGGCTGAACTCCATGTTGATGTAGGCCACTGAGGCATGCATGTAGTCAGTCCACTTCACTTGCAGGGAAGAGGGAGAGGTGAAGGTCAGGTCTTCCACCTTCACAGTGTAGATGTCCACCTCCTTTATGAGGCAGGCCTTGATGACCAGGTGCCTGGGGTCCATCACATCTACTGGGGGCTCCTTGATGGCTACGTCTTTGATGCAAGACATGTCAAAGCTGTACACGTTCTCCTATCAGTGGATCTTGAAGTCTTTGTATTGCTGGTCCTCAATGAGCATCATGTACACTGTTCTACAGCGTGCAACATCTGGGAAGATGAGGCCATTGGCACCAGCCATTTGTCTTGGGCATAGAGCACCGTGTTGAGCATTGGCGCGTAGAGGAGACAGTGGCCCATCCACTCACTGATGATGACATCAACCTTCTCCACCAGGGTCTCCACCTCCTCTACCTTCCCCTTGATGATGGTCACCACATGGTCTAACTTGTTGGCTTTGATGATCTTCACTACATAATCAGAGGTACTGGAATGCTAGATCTGGATGACCCTGTAGACCTGGCCTTGGCAGCAAATGTGCAGAGAATCCCCATGTCTGAGCCCGCATCTTTGTCCTTGAAGAGCTGCTGGTTGTGAAACATGGAGCTTCGGTTGGTGAGGGTGTGCACCTTGTCTTCCAGCATCTCCTCGTGGGCGTATGGGTCAATGTAGTAATCTTTGGACGTCACATCTTCAGCGTTGGGCTTCTCGCTGCTTTCTGCTTGGCCTCAAAAGACATCCATGGTGCAGCTGGTGGCCTCCGCTGCTGTCATCTTCACCCGCACCTACTCCTGGAGCCACCGAGACCACCCCCACCCCAATGCAACATTTTTAAAAGACGAAAACCAATGCATATAAGCCCACGATGGACAAAATATCAAAAATCTAAATAAAGATAGACTGTTTGTTTTACAACTTTGTGTTATCGTGCATTAGGAAAAGCCCTTTCTAATCAGCAGCAATTCTGAGCCCATGCCACCTTCATTTCCTTGCTGGATGGTTTATGGGTGTTGACAATGGTGTATGAACAGATTGAATGGTGGGAAGGAGTATATCTGTAGTCTTTATTTATCTACTTATTTTAGAGCTTTTACAAACTTTTCAACTTGCTTGAAAACATAGGAGGATATATATATAGATAGATAGATAGATAGATAGATAGATAGATAGATAGATAGATATAGGTATAGTTATAGGTATAGATATAGATATAGTGTTCTTCTTTTGCTTCAGGCTCAGTTTGTCTCTGGAAATGCTGTGTGACAGATTGTCATTATTATGACGATTTTACACATGGGAAACTGAAGGCCAGACAGGTTAGGTGATTTAATTACTAGAGGTCACATAGCTAGTGGGCAGTGGAGTTGGACCTCAGAACTAGGTCTGACTCCAAAACTCGTGCTCTTTCTAAAATCATGTTGCATTTTTGTTTAAAACATTAGACCATTTTTCTGTAAGTAGGCAGATAGTAGGTGTTTTCAGTTTTGTGGTCTGTTAGTCCCTCAGCTCTGCCTAATAGTAAGGAAGCAGCCAAAGACAGTATACACAAATAGTCATGGCTGGGTTTTGGCCCATGGGTGACCATGCATTTGATTGTAACAAAACATCTCAGGTACAAATATGTTATCTTTGAAGATGCTATGGCCAAGTTTCACTGATATCCTGACTTAGATATGTTTCATTCAATGTAACAGAGGGAAGACAATAAATGCTAGTCAGGCCTGAGCTACACAGGAGTTTGAATTCCTCATTGGATGGGAGAATCACCCATCCCGTTGTAATTTTCCACTTGTCAACAGGGAATGGCATTTCAGAGTAATTGAATTTCAAAGTAGTCTGAAAAGGAAAGGCAAAGTTTCTCCTATTTCACATAAACTCTGATAGAGAGGTGAAGCTTTAGAAACCAGTTTAACATGTTCTGTGTTTACTCAGTTTGGCTCTGTTGATGCTAACCCTTAGCAAACTGACTTTAACAAAACAAAAAAATAACCAAAAAGAGGTTTGCTTTCTAAAGGCATACAAATAGTTAATCACTTTAGTAATACCAACATAAAGTAGAACATAAAAACTGTATTTATGGGGGTGAAGCAATTTAACACATTTGCTATTCCCAAATATTTAGTTCTTGTACACTCTCCAAATTACCTGAGAATTTAGGATTCAACAAGACGAGTTCCTATGCGAGGTGCTGGGAACACTGGACAAAAAAATAACACAGTGCCTGTCCTCAAGGAGCTTAAACTAATTTGTAACAGGGCCCAAAATAAGGTAAGTTTCATGTTTCCTTAAAATGTTATTCTGAGACAAAAAGCATTAGTACTCCTAGGCAATTTTAAACTAAGAGGAGCAGAAATAGGATGCATAACTTATTTTTGTTTGCATATTATTTTCCAAGCCTTGTCATCTGCAAATACATATTTTTGCAGGTATATTTTCACGTGCTTTGTCATAATGCACATGTCATTTCATACTCCATTTATTTTATTTAATTTATTTTTTGTAAAGATTTTACTTATTTATTTTTAGAGAAAGGGGAAGGGAGGGAGAAAGAGTGAGAGAAACATCAATGTGTGGTTGCATCTCATGTGCCCTGCCACTGGGGGCCTGGCCCACAACTCAGACATGTGTCCTGACTAGGAATTGAACTAATGACACCTCGGTTTACAGGCCAGCACTCAATCCACTGAGCCACACCAGCCAGGGCCATTTATTTTATAAATAGCACATCATACACTGTTTTTAGTATCATATGGCTCATTCTGATAGCCCCCTTCTCTTGTTATATTCCCTTCCTAAGCACTCGTATCTAACCATCTTTATGACAAGTTCTAGAAATAGAATCAATAATAATAATGATAATATAATAATGACAACATCTTATATTAAATGTCACTTCGTTATGTACAAAGCTCTTGCATTCAATTATCTCATTTGAACCTCACAACAACTCTATGAAGCGGATGGTACCTGCTACCAACCTATTTTGCAGCTGAGGAAAATGAGGGTCAGAGAAGAGAAGGGCTTTCCCTGGAAGAGAAGTATGGCTAAGTATGTTAACAAGTTGATATTTATTCAGGAAACATTCATTAATGCCAACTCCGAGCCAGGCCCTGTTCTTGGCAATACAACAATGGAATACAACAATGGATAAACAGACAAAGATCATTTATCTTGGAGCTTCTGTGCTAGAGGGGGAATTATTTTAGAATAAGGAAAGAATGCTTCAGGTATGTGGTATGAGAAAAGCCAGTAACATTTAAGGTGAAACTCTTAAGTGTAATTCAATACAAGAAGAAAGTAGAATAATGTCTATAAATCCTGGGGGAAAGAATATTGTTCAAAGTCAGATTGTCATTTAGGCCAAGGAATTCATTTACAAATATGAATGAACTTAGGAAATATATTATTCATTGTCAGCTCTTCTTGAAAAGAGAGCAGGAGCTTTTCACCCGGGGGCAAATGGAGAAGGCTAGAGCAGTGACTGTGCACATTACAGTAAAACTGCATAACCGGGGAATTGTGTATGATTCCCGAGATATTTTTATACACAGTTCATTCTTATTATTCGTGGTAGCTATGTTCTATAAATTCACTGCAAACACTGGATTAGTGAATATTGGACCTTGATTCCTAGGGGAAACACAGGGCTATCTTTCTAGGAGCCTCTGGTTATGTTTTTGTTGACTGATCAATACGTAATCTTATTTTATGTGCATTTCTGTTTAAAGACACCTAATTTAATATATATTCTGATTCATAAACATTGATCTCATAGCTGACAACACTATAACTCATGCTTGAACAAAGCGTATCTAACCTGTATTTTTCTCTATAATGCACACCACAGCCTTCTTGAGTTTAAGAACACCACACACACACACACAAAAAAAAAACCCAAAACCCCAAACAAACAAACATTAGACAACATGTAAGGATTAGGCTTGGGGGCCATTTAAAACAGAAAAGTCAGCCCTGGCTGGTGTGGCTCAGTGGATTGAGTGCTGGCCTGCAAACCCAGAGGTCACCATTTTGATTCCCAGTCAGAGCACATGCCTAGGTTGTGGGCCAGGTCCCCAGTTGGGGGTGTGGTTGGGGGTGTGCAAGAGACAACTGGTCAGTGTATCTCTCACACATTGATGTTTCTATCCCTCTCTCCTTCCCTTCCCCTCTTTCTAAAAGTAAATAAATAAAATCTTGAAAAAAGAAAAATCAGTTAGAAAAAGCACAAGACGCAAAAACATGTAGCAGTAGATAGACAGTGAGAAAGGTGTTTTTTATGAGTTGAAATAAGAAGGCAGAGTGTTGTTGTGTTTGACCTCAGCTGAGAGTGGGTGTGTGGGGCAACTCAAAGTTTTTGGGACTCTGCAAATGTCTGTGAATAACCACAAAAGCACCTCGGGTATTGATTTCGGGGCGTACAAGTAAATTTTAGCAAGTAGGTAAATTCACAAATATGAAATCCACAAAGAAGATTGACTGTATTTTGACAATGGGAACAAAAAGCGTATGTTTGTGTGAGTGTGTGTAGGGCTGGAAGGTGTCAAGGTGATTACGAGACAGTTGAAGTGCCTTAATTTTCTCATCTTTCCTGGTAGGAATAAGGAGATACAACAGATTCAGTTGTATCTCTCTGTGATTGATACATCATTATAGAAGCTTAAATATTTATTGTTAAACTGAAAAAGGAATTGCCAGATGAGCTAAAAATAATTTTACAACTAATAAAATTCAGGAGGCAGAAGTCAGGTCAGTGGGGACAAGTATTGAGTGTGCTGATGCCCTCATCATGTATAACAGAATCACTAGATATTATTTCAAGTTCCTAAAGCAAGGGCTGGAGCGGAGTTGAGGAAATAAAAGTGTTTTGACAAAGGTTAGCAGCAGGACGCATGGCAGCAGTCGGCAATATGCTCCACACCAGTCTGGGACAGAGTTTCCTGAAGCCCCACAAATCAGGATGGGTTCACATTTGTGGATAAGTAAGTCAGAGTAAAAATACCTAAGTTCGGAGCAGTTCTGCATAGTCTACTTGTGGTCTGCAGTCCACACGTTTACATCCAATGAAATTGAAATATAAAAATGCCATACAAAGTTATAAAGGTTAATACCAAAAGAATTAAAGCAGGCTACACACTTCCCAGTATGAGAAAGAATACATAAATGAAACCGGCAATCCCCACAGCGGAAGATAGCTATAGAAACCAAGAAAGCACTAAAATGAAAAAATACAGCATTGCAGTATTAAATCTAGTTGTGTCAGTTTGGGTCCTCCAGGAAGCAGACACCAAGATCGAATAGGACATGCAAAGGATTTACTGTAGGAAATGCACAAGAAGGATAAAAGGTGGGGGGTGGAGCAGGAAGGAGGAGGCAGAGACTGCTGAGGATACAGGTCTGACATCCGAGAAAGGAGTGGGGGAAGGGAGAGGTTGGGTAGGATGAGCTTCAGCACAGTTCTGAGACTGTTTCAACCAGGCCGATGGGGAGTCCCTGAACCAAAATCACCTGTTATGGGAATCCTACATGAGGCAGGAATGGCCTGCCTGGCCTGGCTCCAATTCCCCATGGTGGTCAGTCGCTGTCTGGGAGCAGCCTCAGGGGAGCGATGGCTTCAGTGCGACTGTGGACCATCCTGGGGGCAGGGTCAACTTCACTGCGCTCCCTGAAGGAGGTCTCTTGAAGGCAGAACCGAGTAAGGCCCTTCTGTGGCCTTCACACCAGCTGTATCTGTTATGCCAATAAATGTGAACTCATCTATTTTTTTTTTAAAAAGGCTCTCAGATTGGGTCATAAAATAAAACCTAGCTAGATGCTATATGTAAGACCTCCTAAGGGGATTCAAAGGTTTTAAAAGGATAAAAACATGCTGGGCAAATGCTAAAATAAGGAAAAGCCAAGTTACGGCTTTACTGTCATTGGGTGGAATTCAAGGCAAATAAAACACATGGTGAAAAAGGATATAATTCCAGAAACATTATGTGTAGGTAATAAAAGTAAAAACCTATGAAACCGAAATGTAATCGTTTGGGGAACTTGAATTCGCCCTCAGCGTGATGTTATATTTGCAAAAGAAATGCTCCATTGTTGGTATTTAGACGCGTTATTTCCGGGTGATAAGAGAACAGCATTCCCGATTCCCAGACCAGGCCATACTCCCTATTTAAATTCTCATTTTACACCATAGCTCTCTTACATGGCTTGTGTCACAGGTTGCAGTTTTTTACTTATTTGTGTGTTTTATCTCATTAATGCCTGAGTCCCCCTTGGGAATGCCACCTGACACAGAACTTGGCATGGAGCAGACTCTGGTTGAATGAACTGTCCATGTCCTCTGAGGATGGGAGAGGATACATGTCAAGCTGTTGTAACATTTAGCACTGAAGAGAGGAACTACGAAAAGCTGTTTTTTACCCAGTATTTGCAATGGACTTTTCCAGAGCACAATGCCATTATAAAAATAACTAGGACACTTAGCCCTGGCTGGTGTAGCTCCAGTGGATTGAGCACGGGCTGTGAACCAAAGGGTCGCGGTTCGATTCCCAGTCAGGGCACATGCCTGGGTTGCAGGCCAGGTCCCCAGTGGGGGCGATGTGAGGGGCAACCACACGTTGATGTTTCTCTCCCTCTCATTCTCCTTCCCTTCCCCTCTCTCTCAAAATAAATAAATAAAAAATATTTAAAATAACTAGGACACTTAAAAATATACGAAATTCGAGTGGTTCTCTCAAATGAAAAATAAAAATTGATCTGTACTGCTCTCTACCTTTTACTAACTTTGTATTTTTAAGGACTCTAATAAAGACTCAGCAATCAAGGAGGCTGGTTGAGCCGCTGCCTAGACGTGAAAGGTGGCCACTGCTGCTGGTAGATAGCTCAGGCCCAGACTTCACCAGCCTTCTCTGAGTCTTCCAAGGACTCAGATACGTGCCTTTAGACACACTCGCTCAATATTGCTCAATCGCCTCAAAATAAACAGACATAATAAACAGCTCCCTTCTCTGGATCGGAATTTCAACCAGTAAGAACCCATTCATAATTACCTCCACGGCATTCTTCTCTCGGTCAGGTACACAGTAAGTGAAAGATAACATAATTCCCCCAGGCTCTGGTGAGTCAGCCCCACAACCTGGAACAAAACCCAGGTTTACTGACGACAAAGAGAGGCTCAGCCCTACCTTCCCTGTGACACCTCCTGTTCAGTAAAGTGACTAAACACTCATTTACTCTACAAGCACCACAAGTTTCAGTCCATGCTCTCCAGGAGCACGCAATCCGTGGGAAGAGAGGACGGAAGGGGCCAGCAGGTGGAGAACATATTCACATAGATGGATACGTTCTGACATCTAATGCCCAGGACAGTGTCTGCAGTTAACAGTACTGTATTGTATACTTGAACTTTGCTAAGAGTAGATCTTAACTCTTATCACCACGCATACACACACACACAAAGGTAAACAGGTGAGGTGAAGGATGTGTGAACAACAAGCCTTAATGTGGTAATCATTTCACTATATTATGTATATATAATATATATCTTATAGATAACATAAGTATATATATTATATATTATATATGTGTATATGCGTATATATCAAATCATCACACCTTAAACTTACACAATGTTGTTTGTCAATTATATATTAATAAAGCTTGGGCGGGTAAAGATAGTATATTGTGAGCATGCCTCCCTGCACATGTTACTTGACAGTATAGAGTAAAAGGAGGAATGTGTGAATTTGGGGCTCGCTATTTTCTAGGGTCGGGAATTTCCGAGCTTCCTTAACTTTTTAACCTCCTGTTTGAGTTTTAGCTCATTCTATTTTAGAACTTCACTGACTCTTCAGTACCAGAGCCTTTGCAAGAAGCTTCAAATAAAAGCATACATGAGTGGATCCAGGCAATTGAGAAAGGGTATAGACCCCAAGAGAAGGGCTGCTCTGAGGCTCAGAATCAGACAGCAGCAATTTCTGTGCAAGTGTAACTCCACTGACAATAGGGGCCCAAGGCAAATGGCTTCTAAATTCCTGTTGGAGGAAGTCAGAACAGTTGTTTTCCAAGGCGCTCTTGTCTTCCGTTGGCCAGTTGCAAGTGAACAGTCTTCCCCTCCTATGCCCTCCCTTCGAGAATGGCCATCTCAGGCCCTTGTCCACGCTCCTGAATGTCCTGAAGGACCATCTCCAGCTTGCAGCCAGGGGTTGTTTGTTGCTCCACTTCACCTCCTACTTGGCAGTTTTCTCTCGACTTGGCTGTTTTCTCTCTCTTTCCCAAGCAGTGTGTGGGAAAGTAGGTCACAACACAGTTTAAAATAATTCTTACAATTAAAAACACAGCACAGCCTTCCCAATCATTATATCACTGTGTTATTACCAATGTTGAGCAGAGGTTTATTTTTAACTGTTATTTAATTGTGGTTCTTGACCAAGGCCTTATGTATCATTGCAAAAGTAACACTCTGTCTCATTACCTATGGACTCCTAAGCTGCCCCTTCCACCACCTCTTTTGTCTTGCAGTGTGATCTTTAGTTTATTTCTGACTCCTATTCCCTTTCAAGCAGATGTCTTTAGCGTTCTTATCTACTTTTGTTTTCTGATATCAGAACCCAGAGTCTCCCTCTCGCTTTATGTGAATGCACGTGTCGCTGATATTGTCCTGTCCCCTTTAATTTAGGCTTTTAATTTGGAAATAATTTTAAACTTGCAGAAAAGCTACAAGAGTAAATATACAGAACACCACTAATGCTTTGCGTAGATTCACCTACTGTTAATATTTTACTACATATGCCTTAGCATTTGTTATCTCTCCACCCCCAATGTATTTTTCTGACCTATTTGAGACTAAGTTGGACATTTACTTATAAATACTTCAGTTGTAGTTCCTAAGAATTAGATTTTTTCTCTTACCTAACCATATATGATTTTCAACCTCAGTTAATTTAACATTATACCAAACTTCTCTCTAATTTAGTGTCCATATCGCAATCTTGTCAACGACCCAACAATTTCTTTTATAGTGTTTTCCTCTTCCGTTCAGGGTGCAGTCTAAGGCCAGATATTGCATTTATTTATCCTGTCTCTTTAGTCTCCTTGAATCTAGAACATTACCCCAGCCTTTGTTTGTCATTCATGACATTGACCTTTTCTAAGAAATAGATTATTCCTTATTTTGTGTTTGTCTGGCTTTCCCCTTGTGGTTAGATTCGGGTTATGCACCCTCCCCCCACCCCGCCCCACCCCACCCCGCTGAAATACTGCACAGGTGAGGCCATGTCCTTCTCTGTGTGTATAGCTAGAGGCACATGCTGTCCATCTGCCCCTCACTGGTGGTGCTCGTCTGGATAACCTAGTCAAGCTATTGTTCAGTTTCTCTACCGTACATACTGCTTTTCCCTTATCACTGATAAGCAATCTGTGGGAGACTGTTTAAGCCCACACACATATGCTCCTCCTCAGAACTCACCCCCTTTTAGTTCAGTATCCATTGATGATTCTTGCCCAACTGATCTTTATTTTTTTTAAGATTTTTTTATTTTATTTCTAGAGAGAGGAGAAGGGAGGGAGAAAGAGGGAGAGAAACATTGATGTGCAAGAGATACATCAATCAGTTTCTTCTTGCACACTCCTAACTGGGGGCCTCGCCCTCAACCCAGACATGTGCCCCTAATGGTAATTGAACCAGTGACCTTTTGGTTCCCAGGCTGGTGCTCAATCCACTGAGCCACACCAGCCAGGACCAATTACTAATTTTATTAGCATTTACTATGTACCAGGTAATGGTGTAGATAATTCACAGACATTATCTCTCGCTCTCACAATAGCCCTGGCAGGAGGCCTGGAGTTAGTGTGAGGCAAGTGAGGTGCTCACAGGGTACAAAATTTAAGAGGGAAGGGACAGCTAGATAAATTACGTATATTTATCATTTTAATACAGTAAAATGATGTTTTATTGCTTATGATATTTTAAAGCAATGTTTCAATGATACTTAAAAAATATTGATTGATTTTTAGAGAGAGAAAGAGCAATGATTATTAGCAACTCCAGCTATCACTCCACGTTTACCCGTTGGCATTCAGCACTGTTCTGGAAGTAAGAGTCCTCCTCTTGCCTATTTATTTGGAACATGGATTCCTATTTTTTTCCAAAGGCCCATACTTCATGAACGTCCTTAGTTATTAAATTATCCCAGATCTGGAGAGTTGGAATTCCTTCAAGCTCACTCCTGTATCCTTGGGACATGTTTTTAAATATCCCCTTACTTTCTGCAGTGACAAGATGCTCCAGGCTCATCTGTGCTGTCCCCTCCTCATCCCTAACTTCTCTTCTAAGGCCATCCTTAGAGCCTATCCAGCAGGAAGAATGTTTGAAGGTGGTGCTTTGAGTAGCAAAGAAGGAGAGGGCCCCAAAACACCATTGCGGTCAAGTTTCAGATGCAACTGGATGGCTCATGGCAGGCACATCACATTCTTCACTGCCATCTTAGCAGGTGCTCTGGACAAGGAGAGAGGCGCTTGGGCCACGTAGGTTCAGTTACTGGGTCTTCTACTGCCTGCTGGCATCAGTGAGGGGCACAGAAGATTATAAGACACCATTCCAAGGAGACTGTGGTCTGGCAGGATAGACATACATGTACCTAAATACCCATAGTACACCCCTGAAAGTATTTTCACTGTGCTGTCAATGAGGCCCATAAAGAGGTTTGGGGAGTTTTGGGATGAGGGACAGTTCTTAAAGCTGGGAGAAGGCTTCACTGAGGTGACTTTTGGGGTTAGATCTTGAAAGAGGTAGAATTTGGAAAGATGGTTTTCCTGGTGAAAAAGTCACTATGTATGAACTCTGAAACAGATAGGACTTTGCAGCTTCATGCCACTAGATCTCGCCGCTCCCTAGGTGCTGTAAGTAAGGCACACAGAACTCCAGCGAGTATAGGCCTTGACGCCAGGCTCAGGAAAGAACGGTCGCGATGCCATCTAATTTTTGTTTTCAGATGCAGATGAAACATGCCCTTCATTCACCAAACTGAGCTTCCACAATGCAGTGGTTGGTACGAGACTAAATGTGAAGTTGATGCTCTACACAAGGAGAAACTCGACCTGCGCCCAAATCGTCGACTCCACGTTTTTGGGGAACTTGAATGTAACCAGGAAAACCACCTTCATTGTCCATGGATTCAGGCCAACAGGCTCCCCTCCAGTTTGGATAGGGGACTTAGTAGAGGGTTTGCTCTCTGTAGAAGACATGAACGTGGTCGTTGTCGATTGGAATCGAGGAGCTACAACTGTAATATACAACCATGCTGCTAGTAAGACCAAAACAGTAGCAGCAATCTTGAAGGAATTTATCGACCAAATGTTGGTAAGGGAGAATTCTCTTAGCTGATTCAGGGCTAAATTGAAACTGGTCCGTTTTCTGAAGAGTTAAAGGCAAGACATACTTGCAGTGAACTGGGGGACTATTTTGCCGATCCAAGTAAGCCCCAGGGAAGGTGGAGGGAAATGCTGGAGGGACCGCCCTGGGTGTGGTCGTGCAGGTCGTTCCCTGTACCAGGCACCTGCCTAAGGGAGCATTATCGTCATTGTGGACGTTGTAGATTTACATGTTTACTAAGATAATTTTCCAGCAAATGATGGCAAAGTGTTCTGAGGAAGGGGCATATTTTTCTAATTCATATAAAGGTGTCCTATGGGTAGGAGAGGTTCTGTCCACGGGTTTCCTGGCTTCAATGACTAGAGCTTCCTTAACTTCTGTAGCTGTTCCTTTTCCTTGAAATGGCAAAAGTTTAGTGAACATGTTGTCCAAAACCAAAACTGACACACATGGTCTGATGAGCGATTTTTGTGTATGTATGATTTATGTCTTCAGAAGACTTACAAGGATTAAATAAATCTTAAATTTTACTTAGTGATCTCATGAATTGCTACTTTTATTTTTTATTTTTTTTAATTTTAATGACATTTTATTTAAGTTAATATGTTATTATTCCAACAGGAGATCAATATAAAATTATTAGAATAGTTTACATTTTGGGGTACTCTTTAAAATTCAGTGCACATTTCACACTTAGAGTGCACATTTCACACTTTTATTTTTTAAAAAAGTGACTTGGTACCGCGACTATTTCACAGAGAGTCACTGTGGCAGCAGTGGCCTAAGTTTTACATGTGCTGCCCACCTAAGCCACGGCCCTGGAAAAGTAAAATTTTTAAAGACTTTATGTATTCATTTTCAGAGAGGGGATGGGAAGGAGAAAGAGAGGGGGAGAAACAACGAAGTCCAAGAGATGGTCAGTTGCCACTTGCACTCCCCCAACTGGGGACCTGTTCTGCAACCCAGGCATGTGCCCTGACTGGGAATAGAACCGGTGACCCTTTTGGTCTGCAGGCCGGCACTCAATACTCCAAACCACACCAGCCAGGGCTGGAAAAGTAAATATTAAAATGACTCATGACAAGCTATCTCAGCAGACTGTGGTCAATGTGATCCATTCCCACTCTACTTTCTTTCCTCCTTTCCTTCCTTCTCCATGGTGAATTTATATAATTGGGCCAGCATGAAGATTTAAAAAAAGTTCATCAAAATGTGTTGTCATCTTTCTTCCCAACTGAGAAGGTTTTAAAGATGCCTTGGCTTGAGTTCTAGAAGAGGCATGAAATGGAGACACTGTGGCCTAGAGGTTAAGGCATAAGTTTGGAGGTGGGCAGACTGGTATGAACCCAACTCTGACCTCTCCCCACAGCCTAACCTTGGGCAGATCACTTCAACTCTGGGTCTCAGTCTCCTCATCTGTATAATCAAAAGAATAGTATTAACTTTGCAGGGGTATTGTGGCATTTAAATGAGATAATGGATATGAGGTGGTTAGAAATGGTTCCCCCAAATCAGCAGATAGGACATTTCTCCAAATGTTGTCAATTCCTTGACCCCCACAATTTATAATGATGCACTTCTTGAAATTCCAGGCAAGAGGAGCTTCTCTTGAAGACATTTACATGATTGGAGTAAGTCTAGGAGCCCATATATCCGGGTTTGTTGGAAAGGAGTACAGTGGGCAGCTGGGGAGAATTACAGGTAAGGCTTCCTGTGAACGGGCAGGGGATGGTTGGTCTGGGCAGGGTGTTCCCCCGGGGAGCACGATGTGGGCAATGCAAGTCCTTGGGTTGGAAGCCACCTCTTCTGGTTATGTAACGTTTCTGAGCGTGTGCCCTCCTGTGCAAAAGGAACACCGTACTAATGTTGACCGCAGGTTATTATTTAATAAGATACGTGCAAAGCACTTTGTAAATTGTATATGTCATAGGAAAGATTGGTGGTGACTCTGTTTCTCTTATGGTCTCTGGGGATTTGATCTCTGTGCCTAAAGCAGATAGCTTTCTTCCTTTTATTTTATTCAGAATAGCTTGAACTACATCCCTAATAAGTGTCTGTCCCCAGGCACAGCTGGAGTTTCATCACAGGAAACTGAGATGGGAATTTTGATGGCTGGGGCTTACACTCTGAATATCAGCTTTCAAGCTAAAACCGAATAAAAACACTCAGCAGCACAGCAGGTCAAATCCCAAACAAACTCAGGCGGGGTTCTCTTGCCTAAAGCTCTAGTAACTTTCCTTTCCTGCAAATGAAGGACTCAGAGAGGCTTTCTCTTTCAGAGACTTAAGCCTTCTTCCATTCACATCTTTCCCAGAATCCATCCTCATGTGGAAAGAGCTATTTCAATTCTAGGGACCCTGGAAGGTAGAAGAAGGAAGGAGGGAAGAGGTAAACAATGCAAACCAACTACATTTGGGAGATTTAAGCCTACAGGTCTGAATATGCTGCTTAACTGGATAGCCCAGGGCAAGGCATTCTCGTTTTCTCCCTCTGTCTCTCTCTTTCTCTCTCACACACACCCATTTGTTGGTACTTGAGGTCACATTCTTTTTCCTGGCTGTTTTGTTTCTCAATAGCACCTGAAAGGCCAAGATGCCCTCATATTCTTATTTACCTGCTTGCCTAGGGACAGTTCTTTACAATTTTAAAAATTAGTGTTATGTTTTAGAAAGCAATATGTTCTTACTTTTAAAAAAAGTCCTTTTCCCTTATGTGTACAAAGGACAGATAGCTTTGATTTGCTTGGGTCCCTTAAAAAGAAGGAAGGAAGCAAAAGCCCTGATTTGTAGGGTTTGTTAATTTCCGTGGTATATACACACCCCTACTGGGGCTGAATTCAAGCTAGCAACCTGACATCACTGACCACAAAGTTTGGGGAGAGATGAGCAAATCCGCTTTCCAGTACTAGTTCCAGACCACCTCCTTGTTCTACTTAACACTCCCCCACCTGACCTGTTTTGTTCTTCAGCCTCCCAGCAAACCGGTTCCACAACTACTTTGAATGTGAATCCAATGTAACCTGGCCTCTGACTATGGAAATTTCCCCAACCAGCCTTCCTCCGACTCCCGGCCCTCCTGGCCCTGATCTGTGAGCTGGATTCAGCCATTGGTCCACAGCTCAATTTTCTCTCTCCACTGACTCCCCCCAAGTTCTCCTGATTCCTCATCCTCTCCGAGCCTCAAGTTCAATCTCAGTTTGTAACCTAACGCAGGTCCGGCTGCCTGCTGCTATGAAAGCCAATACTCGAGAGGCAGATGCTGAAAAGATAGTGATTTATTTGCAGATGCTGGCCATCTGGAAGATGGTGGACTCCTGTCTCAAAGCCCATCTCCCCATCTCAGGGGAGACAGAGATTTTTGTAAGGAGGGAACGAGGGACAGAACAAACAGATTAGGGGGGTTGAAAGTTCTCTTAGTACGGACGAACGCAGTCCATTCTGATGAGGCAAGTGCTGGTCTGGTGTGCAGAATCCTGGTTTAATCATCCTGACCTACGTCATCCCAGCTTCACGTCATCCTGACTCCATGGATGAAGGTCAGCAAATCTCCCAGAGCTGGGATGCCTGAAGATCAGAGTCTGTATCTTTTGCAACTAGTTCCTAGGATTCTTATACAAACATGCTGTTCATCTACAAGCTTCTTCATATTAGTCAGAGCCAGCGCTTACAGAAACAACGTCAAAAGAATAGTGGGTGGGTCACAATTTCCCACCATTACAACTCTCCACTGTTACAAGGGGTCCATGAGAGCAGTTTCAGGGGTCAGGCATTTATTTCTCTTTTCTACTCACCACCCACTGCCTTGCCAGAGTGGGCTCACTGGATTATGAGGTGGGAATTTGGCCCGTTCCCCAAAGGACACAATTCACTCCCACCTCCCAAGTATTGGATGGTTCTGCTTGTTGATTATCTAGGCTTAGTGGCTGCTTCATCTCTTCCATGTCTCTTTCTTCTGCTCTTCCTTTTGCTTTTCCTGTCTAGGCACAGCTCCTGGATTTACTTCTCATTAACTTCTTCAACAGAAGATGGCAGAACATGAACAGATTTTAAACTATCTCAAGTCCCTACATCACCTGAAAACACATTACATTTAATTCTCAACTTTGATGTGTGTGAAAGTTACCTTGGGGTGCTGATACAATGCCAGCTTGCTGAATCGGAATCTCTAGGGTTGGGGTCCAGGAGTGTATACTTTTTTTGTTTTCATTTTTTTAAACACTGATTTATTGTTCCACTTATTTATGCATTCATTGGTTGCTTCTTGTATGTGCCCTGACCAGGGATCAAACCCGTAACTTTGGTGTATTGGGACGACACTCCAGCCAACTGAACGACCTGGCCAGGGCAGGAGTGTATTCTTTTAATTGAAAGATGCAGGTGGTCTGAACATTACATCTTGAAAAGCGACTATAGATCTGGGCTGCCCCATATAGTAGTCGCTAGCCACATGTGGCTGTTGATCTCTTGAAACGTTGCAAAGGGAAATCGGGAGGCACTGTAAGTGCAAAATACACACTGGATATTGAAGACTAAGTACAAAAAATGTTTAAAAATCTCAAGCTTTTAATATTGATTACATGCCTGAATAGTATTTTAGATATTGGGTTAAATAGAATGCATTCTTAAAATTAATTTTCCTTTTTGATTTTTCCTTTTTTTAATGGCTGCTTGAAAAATTTAAATGATATATGTGGCTCCCATTATATTTTCCTTGGACAGCACTGCCTTAGAGAGTTCCTTGTGGCCCTGGGGATGAGAGGAAGAGGCTCCAGAAACTGCATGCAGCATGTTGGACGTCATCAAATTCTCGAACCAGTCAGTGCTGCAGCGGAAGACAGGGGTCACTAGACGCTTTTCTGGTGATCTTAGAGCAACAAGAAAAGCTCCATTTTTTCCTTCATTTTGTTTCTAAACTATAATAATCTCAAAATGCCCTGCATTCAGATCCAGGAGTCCTTTTTTAAGTCCTCTGAAGTAGCTATTAATTCTACCTCCATTTTGCAGACAAAGAAACTGAGGTTCGGCAAAATATAGTAACCTGCCTAAGGTCACACAGCTGGCTGGTGTTAGATTTGGGGCTCCACATCACACCTATTTGACACAGCTTTTTAGGGCAGCTTAACTGTGATTTCTGGCTGACATAATAAACTGATCATTTGCTATGGCTTATCCCTAAGGAGATCATTATGTCCAAGGGTACTGTAACAGTCCTCATTTGCACCTTGGTCCTGGCATAATTATTAATAGCACCCTCATCACTCTTAAAATTGCCCTGATTTGGGCTTTATATAGCAAGCCAGTTTACTTCCGGCCATGGATCTGGGGGCTGCTGTGAACTGGGCTCTCGCTGTTTCTCTGTCCATTTTCTTACACCAGAAGTGGTGCTGTCTCATGTGCAGAGGACGCTTCCCCAGCAAAAACTCTTTCCAAAGTTATGAGTTGCTCTTTGTTGTTGTTATTGTTGTTGAGAATATCTTGTGAACTCAGTTGCCTGGGTGTTCATCCATCTCCTCCCACATCAGTTTCAGTTGGGAGGAGACCGGGGAATGAGAAAGGCTTCCTTGTGGGAGGAGCAGGGAGATGGAATGAAGCAGATCTAGACAAGCCTTCGGGAAGTGAGAGTGTCGGGAGAAGAGAAATGAGAGACTGAGGCTAGAACCAGGAAAGTTGGGACAAAGATGCTATCTTGGGTTTTGTACATAACACCAGGAAATGGGGAGGTGTTATTTAAAATGAAATTCACAGATAAAATCTCCAATGTGTCCCTTGAAACCTTCCCTTAGGTTTCTAGTGAGCAGGGCCCATTCGAACCTCCCGTGTTTTGTTTTTATTTTTTAGTTTAAAGTTTTTATTTTGTGGTTACGGCGTCATGGGAGCTGCCGTCTTGTTTTTATAGCTGTTTCACAAGGATGGTGAGGAACACCCAGCTAGCATTGACCAAGAACAAGAAATCAGTTCAGGCATTTATGGGCTGGGTCAGCTCCATAGGAACTGACACCCACTTTATTTTCCTCTTCAGTACCTGGTCTGACCAGAGAGTTTCACTCTTTGCTGCTGAGTTTACCACACGGAGTGGTGATTGCAGTGTGAGTCTGTGGCCCTGGTTCAGACACGTGATCTCTCTGCACCTCAGTTCATTCATCTGTAAAGTGGGAATGATAATAGCTACCCTGCTTCCCTCAGGCTTGTGATGTGGAGCTTATGAGTTAGTATATGTAATAAAAATGGAAACTATTAAAATGGGATAAAGATAAGTATAGCATCTGTTTTTTACGTGCACCCTTAGGTGCTTTTTCCTGAGGAACCAGTTTATCCCTGCGCCCCCGCTCCCCACCCATCTGTGTACTCTCTGCTCTTGAGCTGAGCACAGATATGCCTCCTGATGGAGGTGGGACGCTGTTCTCAGCGGTCACTGCCAGGGAACCATTTCTACTGTGGGAAAAGGCTACAGGGCTGTGGGAAGTAGTCTGACGGAGCAGGATGGGAATGTGAGCGCTTGCCCACCTGAGAGTGCCCTGCAGCCTGTGAACCATCCTCCACGGGATGGGGATCAAAAGCTCAGCCGCAGGTGATTCATGGCGTGGGGCTGCCAGACCCACTCTGTTTTCCTTCCAGGTCTTGACCCTGCTGGCCCTTTATTCAACGGGAGACCGCCTGAGGACAGATTAGATCCCAGTGACGCACAGTTCGTTGACGTCATCCATTCCGACATTGACGGTAACGTTCCTATCCCTGTGGTCAGCGACCTCCCAGACTCCCGTGGAATCCTCTCCTGGGTGCGGGGGACTGTCATGCAGGGGCAGATCAGGTTCCTGCAGATTCCTCCTTTTGGGGCAGGGTTCCAAATCCACAGACATTTTGATGGGAAGCTGATTGAATGCAGGCACCCAGGATCTCTTGCTGGAGTGGTGGTGCTTTTCCCATGGCCTCTTCTTGTTTTTACTGTTCCATCCTGACCAGTCAAACACAGGCTAGTTTGCACACCTTGTGGACAGGTGTTTCCATATGATTTTCTGTTTTTGTTGGTTCTTTCTCATTTTTTCCTAAAGCAGAAATACATGGTCAAAAAGTGTTGTATGTCTCTACACAGAGTGATGATTCTGAACTGTCACCTCTTTGTGGATCTTCCTGGCCGTTTCTGTCTCTGTTAGTGCCGATTTCCTATCTGGAACTGGGTACACGTCGTGGGGTCTGGGGTGATGTTAAGGATAGGTCTTTACATCCAGATGTCTGGGAGAAGAGCTGGAGTAGGAACTCGGGAAGGGCTGAGGGGACAGAGCAGAGTGATCATTTAATCGTGTAACATTTTTGTGATACAAACACCTAAAAAGAAAAAGACAAACCCTTGACCACCTGTCCTGGGAACTCTAGTGTGTATTCAGCAATTGTTTGCCTAGAAAAGTGTCCCTGAGAAACAGCTGAATTCTTAATGTGTTGTTGCAAAGTCTTATCTTACTTAAGCGCAGTACCTCACTGACATTTTAATGCTTGATGGAATAGAGCAGTTTATTGTTTATGCTTGGAGAGAAAGTGAACTTTGAAGGGAAGTTTATAAACTTCTGTTTTTAAAATCTTATTTATCTTTTTAGAGAGGGGGGAAGGGAGGGTGAAAGAGAGGGAGAGAAACATTGATTTGTTTCCTCTCTCGTCCCCACCTGGGCCAAACCAGCAACCTTTCGATTCACAGGCTGGTGCTCAACCCCCGGAGCTACACCAGCCAGGACAGAAAGTACTGATACATGAACTCTGTAGTAGGCAGAGATGGACTCGAGTCCCTGATCTTGTTCTTTCTAGTGGGTTGTGTTTGTTCCTAAAGTCCTCTGAGCCTCAGTATTTTCTCAGTTACTTCATCTCAATTTACCAATGGCTACTTTGCAGACATTGTGAAATTAGAAGGTGTGTAAAACACCTAGCGTCATGCTCACAAACACATATAGGTTCTCAATATATAATGACTATTATTATTCCAGTGATGTATAAACTATGTGTACAAGGGGGGACCCCCAAAATGGAATTTATTTACTAAAAATTGTGTATTTGCTCTTACATGTTTAAACTTCAGTCACCTTCTTTTTTCATGTTTTTTTATTTTTAATACATTTTATTGATTATGCTATTACAGTTGTCCCCTTTTTTTCTCTCTTTATCCCCCTCCACTCTGTACCCTTCCCTCTAGCATTCCCCCCTCCTTAGTTCATGTCCATGAGTCATACATATAAGTTCTTGGCTTCTCCATTTCCTAGACTATTCTTAACCTCCCCCTGTCTATCTTATACCTACTATTTATGCTTCTTATTCCCTGTACCTTTCCCCCCTCTCTCCCTCTCCCCACTAATCTTCCTCCATGGGATCTCCATTTCTGTGATTCCATTCATGTTCTACTTGTTTGCTTAGTTTGTTTTTGTTTCTTTTTTTGTTGTTGTTCTTTTTTAATTAATTAATTAATTGTTTTTGTTTCTTATGTACAGTTGTTGATAGTTGTGAGTTTATTGTCATTTTACTGTTCATAGTTTTGATCTTCTTTTTCTTAGGTAAGTCCTTTTAAGATTTCATATAGTAAGGGCTTGGTGATGATGAACTCCTTCAACTTGACCTTATCTGGGAAGCACTTTCTCTGGCCTTCTATTTTAAATGAGAGCTTTGCTGTATAGAATAATCTTGGGTGTAGGTCCTTGCTTCTCATGACTTGGAATACTTCTTGCCAGCCCCTTCTTGCCTGTAAGATTTCTTTTGAGAAATCAGCTGATAGTCTCATGGGAATGCTTTAACTGTCTCCTTTTCTCTTACTGCTTTTAAGATTCTCTCCTTATCTTTAATCTTGGGTAATTTAATTATGATGTGTCTTGTTGTGTACTTCCCTGTGTCCAACTTTTTTGGGACTCTCTGAGCTTCCTGGACTTTCTGGAAGTCTATTTCCTTTGCCAGATTGGGGAAGTTTTCCATCATTATTTGTTCAAATAAGTTTTCAATTTGGTCTTCCTCTTGCTCTTTCTCTTCTTCTTCTGGCAACACTATGATTCGAATGTTGAAACGTTTTAAGTTGTCCCAGAGATTCCTAAGTCTTTTCTTATTTTTTTGAATTCTTCTTTCTTCATTGTGTTCTGGTCGAATGTTTATTTCATCCTTCTGCTCCAAACCATTGATTCAAGTCCCTGTTTCCTTCCCTTCACTGTTGGTTCCCCATATATATATATTTTTATTTTACTTTGTTCTTTTACTTCTTCCTGTTTTTCACTTCTTCCTTTATTTTGTGGACATACTCAATCATTTCTGTGAGCATTCTGATTACCAGTGTTTTGAACTCTGCATCAGATAGGTTGTCTATCTCCTTGTTGCTTAGTTCTTTTTCTGGAGTTTTGATCTGTTCTTTCATCTGGGCTATATTTCTTTGTCTTGATGCACCTGTTACATAGTAAGGGGCAGAGTCTCAGGTATTCTCCAGGTGGGGCAACCCACGTCTCTACATTGTGGCGCTATACGTGGGGCAAGGGTCAGAAAGGGAACAGTGCCACTTGGTTGGCTCTCACCCTGCTTTCAGTCACTTCTCCCACTACCCAAAGCGAATTGGGCCCTTCTGGTGCTGATTCCTGGGTATACATTCTAGGACCCTGTGGGTCTCTCCAACAGACTCTCTTGTGAGGCTGGGAGTTTCTCCTGCTCTGCAACACCCACAGGTTTTTTTCGTTTAGAAGTTTTGAGGCTTTATTTCCATGAGTTGGATCTCTGGGTTGTGTGGTCTGTCTTGCTCCCCAGTTGTTCCTCCCAGTTTATCTGCACACAAATGTGGGACCTTCTGCTCTGCCAGCCGCCGCCTCACCTGCCCAGTCTGCCAGCTGTAGTCCTGCCACACGTCTTCTCTGCCCCAGCTGCCTTCCTACCAGTCTGGATGAATGTTTCTTCTTTAACTCCTTGGTTGTTGGACTTCCACACGGTTAAAATTTCTGGCAGTTCTGGTTGGTTTTGGTTTTTAACTGGTTGTTGCCCCTCTTTTGTTTGTGTGAGGAAGCAAAGCCTCCATCTTGGCAAGAAGTTCCTAAACTTCAGTCACCTTCAAAGTACTCTCAACTAGATGCAATACACCTAACAAGACATTTTTCCAAAAGTTTTTGAACTTGTTGATTTTGATGCCTTTTAGTGCTTCTGCCTTTTGTCTGTTTGTTTGTTTTACTTCTTCCATGTCAGCAAATGTTTCCCTTTGAGGACTTTTTTTTCATGTGGGGAAACAAAAAATCGTCACTTACGTGAGATCAGGTGAATAGGGAGGGTGGGATGTGGGGGTCATGCTGTTTTTGGTCAAATACTGCTGAACATTCATCGTGGTGCGGGCAGGTAGATGCGCTTGTAAGTCACCCATTATGACATGGGCAAACATGTTGAAAGAGTCTTTAAAAAAAGTTCACTGAAGCCAAATGCAGCCTCTCCCAACAATGCCAGCTGGTACACTGTTACAGATGGGTTCCTAGAACACTCACCTAGCCAGGGAAGCCTTTACTACAAGGTGCCTGCCCTCCAGAAGCTCCATTTTGGGGGGTCCCCCATTGTACATATATAAATAATCTTTTTAATCAAGCATTTTACTGATTACTTGGGGTTGCAAGAATAAAGAGGATAGGCAAGGTAAAAAGAATATTAAATCTATCTATAGATTTTTAGGTCCTTGTTTTTTAGAAGATTTTCCAATCTCTTTACCATACTAGATCCAAAAATTTTAAAGATTTGTTTCTACTAAGTAAAAATTTATTCTTCCCTGTTTCTTATTCATTAAAGATTTACACAGATGCAAGTAGAGGCTCAAGAAGCACCCAGAGAATAGAGGGCTCCAGGGAAATGTAATGAAGAAAGCTATCCTTTTATCAGCCTTGCAGTGAATGAGTGGCCAAACTCTCTTAGGTCTTCAGAAATATCAGAAATGAACTCCATCACTGTCTTCATAGTCTCCTAGTTATCGTGTGCATATGTGTGTACAGCAGTAATACTGTCTAACTAGCTGGGTAACTTTGGGAAAAATATTTAAACAGAAATAAAAAAATAATAATAATACAACCCCTGTCCAAATCCTGCAGGCAAATGAGCGACGAGATGTGAACAGTTCAGAGCAGTCTAAAGCACAGTATGCTCTCTTTTAGCACTGGGCTACAGGGAACCACTAGGAAACATAGACTTCTACCCAAATGGAGGAGTGGACCAACCTGGCTGTCCCAAAACAATCCTTGGAGGTAAGTGCAAATACTTTATATTTTTTGTCTTTAAAAAGGTATATTTAGCCCTGGCTGGTGTAGCTCAGTGGATTGAGCACGGGCCTGTGAAGCAAAGGGTCACTGGGTCGATTCCCAGTCAGGGCACATGCCTGGGCTGCAGGCCAGGTCCCTGGTAGGGGACCCATGAGGGGCAGCCACACATTGATGTTCCTCTTCCACTCTTTCTCCTTCCCTTCCCCTCTCTCTAAAAATAAATGAATAAAATATATTTTTTAAAAAAGGTATATTTAAAAAAATTGATACTCTATGTGGAATAGTTTTTAATAAAAAATATTCCTGAGCTCTGGCTGGTGTGGCTCTGTGGATTGAGTGCCAGCCTGTGAACCAAAAGGTCGCCGGTTCAATTCCCAGCCAGGGCACATGCCTGGGTTGTAGGTCAGGTCCCCAGTGGGGGGTGCTCGAGAGACAACCATACATTGATGTTTCTCTCCCTCTCTTTCTCCCTTCATTCCCCTCTCTAAAAATAAGTAAATAAAATCTTTTAAAAAATATTCCTGAGAAGGTAGAAGTGGTATAGATATAAATTATAAATTAAAAGCTGTAATTTATATACTTTTTAAAATAAAAATGTTATTTATTTATTTTTAGAGACAGGGGAAGAGAGGGAGAAAGAGAGGGAGAGAAACATTGATTGGGACCAAGGACCGAACCCACAACCCAGGCATGTGCCCTGACTGAGAGTGGAACCGGTGACCTTTTGCTTTACAGTATGATGCCCAACCTGGTCAGAGCTCAAATATACTACTTTTTATAACCATAACTAAATAATTAAAAGCTATTATGAGTTATTTGTCTCTCTTGGAAAGGCATGTCTTTGACCTAGAAATTTCACATCTGGAAATTTCTTCTAGAGAAATAATAGGAAATATAGACAAAAATTAGAGGGCAAAGGTATTTAACACAGTGTCATTTATAACACAGGGTCTGGCAGAAGTAATGCCTGCTTGAATGTGGTTGGTAGGATACACACGTCTCGTATGAGATGGACAGCAATTTGAACATTTCATCTAAAATGTCATATGGTGTGTTTGAGTGTGATATTGTTACGTTACAGAGTTACATGCTTATGATTTTGTAATAAAAGATCTTGTAATAAAAAGGAGGTGTTATTTGTGCCAGACCCTGTAGTTAGATTTTTAGAAGTAATCTAAATGTCCAACATAGGAAAATTATTAAATGAATATGGTACACCCACAAAAAGGAATATAATTGTTAAAAATATTATTTTCAGAGATTAATGAAAATGCTCAGTGTGATATTAAAGGAAAAAGACACAAACTGTACAATATGATCCCCACTTATTTTAAGTGTGTATGTGTGTAAGTACAGAAAAGAAGACTAAATATAAATGCTCCAAACAATTACAAGGTGATCAATGGATATTAGACTTCTATGTGATTTTTCCATCATTCTTTTCTGTTATTTTGTGTTTTCTTAATGGGCATTTGAGGTCTGTCCTGAAGGTGCCCAGCCATGTAATATGAAAGATAGAGACATTTACTAAAGAAGATACAAGATACAAGAAACATTAAGCCCTGGCTGGTGTAGCTCAGTGGATTGAGCTCGGGCCTGCGAATCAAAGGATTCGCAGTCAGGTTCGATTCCCAGTCAGGGCACATGCCGGGGTTGCAGGCCAGTTCCCAGCAGGGGACCCATGAAAGGCAACCATACATTCATATTTCTCTCCCTCTCTCCTTCCCTTCCCCTCTAAAGATAAATAAATAAAATCTAAAAAAAAGAGAGAAACATTGTACACAGCACAGTGATGCCTCAGTCCCCTTCAAAGTAGGCACCTTGGGACCTCGCACAGCAATCCCAATCACCATCAGCTGCCCTGAAGTATTTTCCTGAATCTCACTGACGATCTGAAATTTATTCCCTTTCATAGTTGATTTTAGTTTTGGGAAAAGCCAGAAGTTGTGGGGCACCAAATCTGGGCTGTAGGGGGGCTGAGTCACCTGGGTGATTTGATGTTTCTCAAAAAAACTTTGCATGAGACATGATGCATGAGCAGATGCCTTGTCATGACGAAGCTGCTAATCATCCATTGCCCATAGCTGTGGCCTTCAGAATCATCCGAATAGTTTCTGCAGAGAAATGTTCAAGCTTAGTGCAAAACTTGATGCAAGATCGTTGCTGTACTGCTCATTTTGAATGCAATGGCCACACAGCACACATGCTCACTCAATGGTGTCTACTGCCCCACTGACCAGTACAGTGAGGTTGTCATTGTTCATGCATGCACATGAACATTCTCCTTGGCTTCCAGGTTTCCTTGATGTTGTGCAAACTGTTCTCATTGTATTAACAATGGCTGGACTTTTCCTGGACAGACATCATATATTACTTTATAATGAGAAAAAAACTCATAAAACAAAAGTGGATGTTTGGCCCTGGGCATTGTGACTCAGTTGGTTGGAGCATCATCCTATAAACTGAATGGTCGCCGGATTGATTCCTAGTCAGGGCACATGCCTGGGTTGCAGGTTTGATCCCCAGTCAGGGCATATATGGGAGGAACTGATTGATGTTTCTCTCTCACATTGACGTTTCTCTTTCTCTCCCTTACTCTCTAAAAGCAATGGAAAAATGTCCTCAGGTGAGGATAAAGAAAATGGATAATTGGAAGACAACGTAAAAGGGGTGTGGGGGACTGAATTAAAAACCCATTCCTCTACAACTGCTCTAAATTTGTATTTCACCATTGCTAGAGAAAGTTAAACAGTCCTGGAAATAATTCTAGAAAAAGATGATCTTGTTACAAAATGGCAGCTTATGTGGCCTCACGGGAAGGATGTGCTGTTCGAAAATGACTCCTGTGAAATGGCATAATAGGGCCAACCACATGGTACCGTGAACGGTAAGCAATCCTGTCCCACATCCACACACAGGCAAAGATAATATGCTCTGCTTACAGAGGACATCCTCTGTATTGCTATTCATTGTTTTTGCAAGTGGAAGACCCAGAAACAGTAAATAAATATTGGCTTCTTAAGTGGGCCTAAGTGGAAACTTTGAAGAAAGAGGAACATTGATCTGACTCCAGCATCTAGAGCTGTCTAGAGCTCACAGACATGACTCCTCCATTCACTGGGGTCACTGTTTCCTATTCAGATTCTTACCTGCACTGATTACTCATCTTTGGAACCTTGTCTGAGTAACTTCATCCAGACCCAAGGTGGCGTTTCCCACCATCCTTTCTCAAAGCTATCTCCCGCTTGCCCTCCTTGGGGAGCTTCCTCAACCACCCTCCCCCTCCCCCGCCATGGCTTCTTTTTTTGATGTCTTCATTTAAATGTTCTGGTCTTCTGCTGAAAACCTCTGAGGAATCTCTGACTACCATTGAATTTTTCTCCTCTGTTTCACTTGACAAAGGAAGGGTTCTACCACATAATAGCTGTGTAACCTTGGTCAAGTCACTTAACCTCTCTGAGTCTCAATGTCCTGCTAGGTCAAATGGGGACGGTCATGCCTATCTTCTTTTTCCCTCCTGTCACTCGCCAGCCTGATTCCTGATCTATGGGTTTTTATAAGGATTAAATGGAATAGAATATGTCGAAGTTGTTAGTACAGTGCCTGGTATATAGGAGACATGATAAATTGTGTGTGTGTGCATATCACATGTGATATACTATTAAATGCTAAAGCTGCTCTATTCTTTTATTTTTGTTTTCATTTGTTGATCTGAGAGAGAGAGATAGGAAAGGAGAGACAGACAGACAGACAGACATCTATTTGTTTTTCCACTTTATGCATTCATTGGTTGATTCTCGAATGTGCCCTGATCGGAGATCAAATCTGCAACCTTGGCATATCAGGATGACACTGTAAACTGCTGAACTGCCCGGCCAGGGTGACTGCTTCATTCTTTAACCATTCCTTTTACAACCCAGGATTTCAATACTTTAAGTGTGACCACCAGAGGTCCGTGTACCTGTACCTCTCCTCCCTGAGAGAGGACTGTGCCGTCACTGCATATCCCTGCGACTCCTACCGGGACTATAGGAACGGCGAGTGTGTCAGCTGTGGCGCCCCGCAGCAGGAGCCCTGTCCAGTTCCCGGTGAGTCCAACGAGCAGTGTTCCCTCTGGTTACCCAGGAGCGAGTCTTTGGAAGGAACCCCAGTGCCATTTTAGTATCTAGAAACTGAGCCTCAAAATGGCATGCTTTTTGCAAATTTACCTAGTCCGCCTTTCCTAGCCAGTTTGTTGTGTGAGGTCCTCTGGGGTCTCCTAACCAGTGTCAGAAAAGCTGTCTGCATTTCTGACAGCTTTTATCCAGAAGGCAGTGCAACTTCTCTGGACATTCTGTTCTAGGATGAAAAAGAAGGTTCCAGGAGAGTTTCTAGGCCCATCCAGGGCATAATCACCTTACCTAGCCTGCTCCCATGGGGACAGGAACACCCTCTCCTTGCACACAACCTCTCTGCTGGGGGAAAGTCACCATGACCCCTTCTGTCAAATGAGCCTTGCAGAACTATCCCTTCCAACAAGTGTGTCTGTAAGTGCCGCCGTGCCACACTCTGGCTCTTGCGTGCATTGTATGGGGCGTGGGGCAGCATAATAGATACTGTGGAGGCCGATTGGATGTTTGGTCAGGGGTAATAGAAACAGTTCAGGTGGTGAGGACTTTGGACCAGATGGTCATGAGAATTTTCTAATTGCTCCCAAAGGAAAAATCTAAGCTAACATTAGGGCATGCTGCAGACAAGGGTTCCTCAGTCTCGGTTGTGCACTGCAATCACTGAGAGCTTTTTAAAATTACTGGTGCCCAGGTCCCACCCCAGATCACTTAAGTCAGAAGGCAGAGGCCATTCGCTAGGAGTGAGGACAGAGGAGAGACGGGGGGGCCCACTCGTTTCTGCAGGCCCAGACACAAAGGAGGACATTTATCTGCTTAATGACATAGTCACATGGCAAACCCAGGTTCTGTGAAATTTAGAGGCCCCTTTATAGTTCCACAAAGCAGGGGCCCAGATGTAGTTCAAGAAAGCACATTGCTTTGCATGATTGATGCTATTCTAGATATAAACCTGAATCTGTTTTAACTATAAAATGAATGTATTACTGAAAAATATTAGTGCTATTTTTAGTCTGCTCCAGTTCCCCACCTCCGCTACTGAGAACCAGGGTTGGGTGATGTAATGTCAGTAGAAAGAGGGGAAAGGCAGGTAGGGTCCTTTCTTCACACCCCAGCTCTTAGAAACAGGACAGGGAGCAGGGCGTGGCCGGTGCTGGGCAGGCACCGCCTGGAGGCTCTCCGGGTCCTCAGTGTGACGGGGGTGTGAGGGAGACTATCTCAGTGGTGACGGCGGGGTGACTCACTGTTCTCTGTACCTCCCCAGCCGCCCTTACATTTACATGATTCATGTAAGTGTTACGCCTTTCCTGCTTGTTTTATAGGGTATTATGCTGATACTTGGAAGGACTATCTAAGGGAGAAGGATCCTCCTATGACTAAAGCGTTCTTTGACACAGCTGAGGAGAAACCGTTCTGCAGTGAGTGGTGAATGTGGTTGTTTGCTTTTTCCCAAACCTTTTATTTTCGGAATGGTTGAGTCTCAGCTCCTGGCTACTTTTTAGCAAATGAAGGCCTTGGTGAAGCCTGGGCTTTGGCACTGGAAAGGCCTAGGTCTAATCCTGACTCTATCACATACTAGCTGTGAGGCCTTGGTTAAGACACTTGACCTCTCTGAGTCTCAATGTCCCGATAGGTGACATGGGGATAAAAATGCCTATCTTCTGGGTTAGAAGGGTTAAAATCTCAACAAATCATAGTGGTTAGCTTCATCTTCCAGAAAATTCCTTGATCCCCAAGAGACATGAGATTGGGGCTAGGGAAAATCAGGTGTCAGCCACATTCGTGGGTCAGTTCCAGCTCCAGAGCAGCCTGATGAGCTGCCAAAGACATTGAGAGGTCGGGTATTCCAGAAGGGAGCTAAATGGGGTAGCAGATACGAGGCCCAGGGAAGCCAGTAGGGGGTTTCCTGCGCAGGTGTATGTCTTGTAATCTCTTCTCCCTTTCCACTTTTCTTGGAGGCAACCCTTGTAAAAGAGGCCGCAGATCCCTGGGTGTCCCTCCTTCTTTAGAGCCATGTGTGGCAGCCCAGGGCTTTGTGTCTGCCAGGTCCAAATGGGGCAAGCCCTTGAGCAATAACTGCTCATGAAATGGCAACGTCAGAGCTTACCCCGCTCCCTCCCTTGTGGGACAGCCATCTCCCTGAGCCTCTTTCCCTTTCTCTGCAACTCTGACCGAAAGATAGCAAAACTGAGTATGGTGGTGGGATCTCCAGTTTTCCAAAGCATCCTTGACCTGAGGGAGCAAGGAGCAGAGAGCAAGGAGAGGTCTCTGAACACATCATGTACTCTCATTTACCTGAACAGGAATTTATCGGGTGCCTATAAGGTGTTACTGCTGCAGTTACAAAGAAGAGTAATCATCCCTTTATTCTTTCCCAGTTATTGCTGTAGTACATTTACCTTTTTTTGGTAACCCCATAAGACATTATTCAGGCAATATTTGTATGGATGTATCCACTCACTTACCATTTTTTTCTGACTTTCTGCAAATAAAGTGTGCTAATGATAAGAGAATCCTAGAACATGATAGGAATTCCAAGAGGTAGATCTGACTTAGTCTGAGGGTCGATGAAGACCTCCTGGAAAAAATGACATTAAACTGAAACCTGATAGATGAGTTGGCAAAGGCAGCAAAGTAAGAATGTTCCGGTCCAAGGGGTCTCTGGTTCAATTCCCAGGCAGGGCACACATTTGGGTTGTGGGCCAGGTCCCCAGTGGGGGTTGCGTGAGAGGCAACCACACATTAATGTTTCTCTCCCTCTCTTTTTCACTCTCCTCCCCTCTGGCTAAACATAGATAAATAAAGTCTTTAAATTTTAAAAAGGAATGTTCAGGTGAGGGGAAGGCCCAGGAGCAAGAGGGAGGTTGGCAGTGCAGGTGGTGTGGCATGACTGAGGAAGTGATGAGGGAGGCTGGATAGGCTGGTGGACATGGCCCAGGCTGTGGAGGACCTTGTCAGCTGTGGAGGATCTCTACATGGCCACCTTGCTGGTTTATGCTGAAATGGGCAAGGATTGAAGTGAAGTGGTCATGGTCAGCAGTAGATCACGAGACCTTGGTCAGTAAGGTGGGAACACGGATTCAATGGTGCTGGACACTGTTGAGTTCTGCTGTCACTCAAGCCATCTTTACCAAAGAGAACAGAAGGGAGTATTAGAAAATTCTGCCCTGGATATTTGCAGAGAAACTAGAAAGGAATTAAAAAAGAGACTCAGTTATCAGGGAGGTTGGGTTTTTAGGAACTGACCCTTTAGGGGAGCAGTTGGGAATACCTCTCTCTTACCATGTTTTCTTCTGGTTTTGCAGTATATCATTACTTTGTGGATATTATAACTTGGAACAAGAACATAAGAAGAGGGTCCATTACAATCAAATTGAGAGACAAAGCTGGAAACACCACAGAATCCAAAATCAACCAGTAAGTTGGGTTGGGTTAGTTTGCAGTTTGCTATTTTCCTTTTTGCTCAGAGAAATTAAATCCCAAATATACCTATTCTTATTTTTATGTCTGTACTTTTCTTTGTTCTACAAAAGATATAAGAGGACATAGTGTGTAATTGCTTCCGGTGGCTGTTGATCTCCCAGGCTCTTTACAAATGGAATTGGTGCGAGGATTACCTCTGCCACCTTCCTTCTTCCTTCCCTCCCCTCTGCCCCTCCCCCTCCTTCTCTCATCCTCTTTCCCTGCCTTCCTTTTCTCCTCACCTCCTTCCTTCCTTTATTTAAACATTTAATTACAAGAGTTATCTTCGCTTGCTGTAAAACACTTAAACAGTAAAGGAGTATGTAAAACAAGAGTGCAACTTCTTGGTCCATCCCAACAATCCCACCCCGACAGGCACCCACCCCCATACGTGTATTCTTTTTTTTTCCTTAAACGTTTTATGTATTTATCTTTAGAGGTGAAGGGAAGGAGAGAGGGAGAGAAATACCAATGTATGGCTGGCCCTCGTGAGTCCCCTTCTGGGAACTGGCCTGCAACCCAGGCATGTGCCCTGACTGGGAATTGAACCGTGATCCTTTGGTTTGCAGGCCTGCACTCAATCCACCGAGCTACACCAGCCAGGGCTGTATGTGTATTCTTTTATGAGCTCACCACACAAACACACATACATATATGTATATATGTTCATATATACATACACACATACACATGTGTATGCTTGTGAAACTCAGAGAATATAACTTGCAATAGAAAATTGGAAACACCTTAAAAATCCCATAATGAGGAAATGGTTAATTTAAATATTCCCATATAATTGAATACTATTCATACATTGAGGTTTTTAGGAAGCATTAAATAAAATGCTTATAATGTGTGAAGTGAAAAGCTTCAGGATATAAAGTTATATTACATGTAAAACTTAACAATGTATTCTCTATATATGAAGTTTTAATTTAGCAATATTAGAAAAGTGAAATAGAAACATGACAAAGTATTAGATTTCCCTTTGGGTGGTAGAAATGTGAGTGCCTTTTTTTCAGCTTCTCTTTACTTTTTCAATTTTGTATATATTGTGTATATGTATTATATATTTATAGATGTTTTAAAATAATTAATAATTTTTTCATCTATTACTTCTACATTTGAGAAAAAGAAAAAAATACCTTAAACTCTGTACTTTAAGCAAAGGAACTTGAGGCTCATTTCATTCATTTACTCAGGAAATGTTTTCTGGGTCCTGCTGACTGTGAGGCATTTGGGTCGTTTCTCAACCTCGCCCATAGAGGACCGAGTAGAATGTCATCTGAAACTGGCCAGCGCCTTATGGGTTCACTGTGCAGATCTAGAAAGTGTGGGTGGGTGGGTTAGACGTGACTTTTTAAAACGCATCCTTGGATAATAATAATAATAGCCTTTGTTTATTGAAGGAAGCACGTCACACACATTGGTTAATGAAATTCTCACTAGAACCCTGTGAGGTTGTAATTACCGTCTCTGTTTTATGAATGAGGAAGCTGAGGCTCAGAGAGGTCAAGTAATGTGGCCAATATCACACGGCTGGCTGATCAAGGCGAATTAGGTAAAATCAGAGGCAGGTCTGTCCAACCCCAAAGCCCATAGCTTTAATTACTACATTACATTCCTCCCGCTGAGCTGTATTGCTCCCTCCACCCACCACACTTAAGGTTGTGAGTAGTGTGGGGTTTTTTTAGGGCTAATCATGGCTCTGTTCCATAGACCTCACTATAGCATCAATATTCTCAAACCCACAGTGGAGCGGCATCTTCAGGGAGAGCACCACTAGGTATAGCACTCCTTGAGGAATCAGCCTCAGGTGGTTTCTGCGCCGTGACCTTCAGTGACGAAGCGAGGCAGAGACCTCATCTGGACGTTGTAGGAATAGCAGCGGAGATTGTGCAGTTATATAATGGGAAGTGTTCACCTAGCGAAATTTGAGTATTCATGCCAATAATTGCTTTACATGTCTTAGAAGTTTTAATTTTACATAGTATTTTTCTACCAAGGATGAACTCCTAAATTTATCTGGAGGTTTTTGTCTTGAATACATACGATAGAGAACTTAACATCTTTATTTTAGTCATGGTTAATCATTCTCATTCTAGTCATGTTTGTGAAAAAATCATCACCAGAGAGTATATGGGGGGGGGGGGGGGGGAAGGAAATACATGTTCTATTACGTGAGAGATAATGGCTACTTCTTTTTGCAGGGCAAACTAACATTTTAATATTATTTTCACAATTTAAGGTAAAGGAAATGATAGTATGTACTTTGGGTTTATCCAGTCTTACCAGACTATGGGTACAAATGGAGTCACATTCAAGGTCTGCCTGATGACTTCCCCCTGTATCCATGCTTTAGGTATATTTCTTTTTTTAACCTTTAAAAATACTGAGATATAATTCATATACTGTAAAGTTCATCCTTTTTTTTTTTTAAGATTTTACCTATTGCCCTGGCTGGTGTGGCTCAGTGGATTGAGTGCCAGCCTGCAAACCAAAGGGTAGCTGGTTCGATTCCCAGTCAGGGCACGTGCCTGGGTTGTGGGCAGATCCCCAGCTGGCTGGGTGCGCATGAGAGGCAACTACACATTGATGTTTCTCTCCCTCTCTTTCTCTCTTCCTTTCTCTAAAACTAACTAAATAAAATCTTTAATTTTTTTTTACCTATTTATTTTTAGCGGGAGGGGAAGGAATATAGAGAGGGAGAAACATCTGTGCATGAGAGATTGATTAGCTGCCTCTCACTATGCCCCCAGCCAGAGACCTGGCCCACAACCCAGGCATGGGCCCTGACCAGGAATCGAATCGACAGCCTTCTGGTTCACAGGCCAGCATTCAAGCCACTGAGCCATACCAGCCAGGGCTAAAATTTATTCTTTAAAAGCATCTGTTTCATTGTCTGTAAAATGAAGATAATACCCACCTAGCAGAATTTTTAAAGGGATTGGCGATATATGTCAAGAGTTTCCTGGCATGTAGTAGGCAGCACACACCTTTCTGAAGTCATAGCATTTCATCAGTCCTGGGGGCAGCAGCTTCACTTACATGGTCCTTTGGAATCCAATGGGCTTTTCCCACAATTGTTGGCCACTGCAGGTTATGGGCTCAAGTGGCTACCACTCGCTTGTGATTTGTAAGCTTCAAAAGTGTTTTCTTTCACTGGCAATCTATATCCATTTAAAAAATATTATCTCTTCCCTCTAGTGAACCGGCAACATTTCAGAAATACCACCAAGTGAGTCTGCTTGCAAGATTTAATCAAGATCTGGAGAAAGTGGCAGCCATTTCCTTGGTCTTCTCTACGGGATCTATAATAGGCCCGACGTACAAGCTCAGGATTCTCCGAATGAAGTTAAGGTCACTTGCCCATCCAGAGAGGTGAGCTATACATAGACAGGCTGGGGTGGACAACCTCCTGCTTTCCAAAGATGCTGTTGGTTCTGGTCCAGTCTGCTTGATCTAATGCTATAATTTGAGTTCATCGATCGCAATGAAGGAAATGAGGGGTTTTCTAAGAACAGACCTTTTTTTAAAAGTGTATTTTATTGATTATGCTGTTACAGTTGTCCCCTTTTTTCTCTTCCTTTATCCTCCTCCACCCGGTGCCCCCATTCCATCCAGCATCCCCCATCTTAGTTCATGTCCGTGGGTCATAGATATAAGTTCTTTGGCCTCTCCATTTCTTACACTGTTCTTAACCTCCCCCTGTCTATTTTGTACCTACCAATTATGCTACCTATTCCCCAGTTTTCCCCCTCCCACTCCCCACTGATCATCCTCCATGTGATCTCCATTTCTGTGACTCTGTTCCTGTTCCAGTTGTTTGCTTATTGTTTGTTTTTTTTTTTTACTTTTATTAGGTATTTATTTAATGCTGAATTTACTCCCGGGCCATAAGCTTTTGTCTCTTCAGTTTCTTCTGGGATATCTTTTTCTTCTGTGCAACTTCCTCCTCTGGTTTGGGAACAATCTGCTCTTTCTCGGTGAGGACCATCTCAACGTGGCAGGGAGAGCTCAGGTACGGGTTGATCCTCCCGTCAGCTCTGTAAGTTCTGCGCCGCATCTTGGAGCTTTGTTCACCTGGATGTGCTCAATGACCAGGGAATCCACATCTAAACCCTTAAGTTCAGTGTTACTCTCTGTGTTTTTAAGCATGTGCAGCAAGAATGCAGCACTCTTTTTGGGCCACCGACCCTGTGTCCAGCCCCACAGTTTGGCCTGGGCACACCTACCCACTCCACCATTGTATCGACAGAATGGGACACACTGCTTCTTTAAAGTGACATCTTTCAGATACTTGGTGGCTCTTCAAATATGCATACCCTTGATGGCCTGGGCAGTTTCACGAGTGTTCTTAAAATGAACACGAAGATTTGAACCTCTTGATTTGCATGATTTTGTGGGGTTCTCCAGGTCAAGTGAATAGCGAACCATCTTCAGAGGTCACCTCTGGTCGCTTTCGGGAAGAGCTGTTTTTGTTTTTTAGGTTCAGTTGTTGATAGTTGTGAGATTGTCATTTTACTGTTCATAGTTTTGATCTTTTTTTTCTCAGATAAGTCCTTTTAACATTTCATATAATAAGGGCTTGATGAAGAACTCCTTTAATTTTACTGTATCTGGGAAGCACTTTACCTGCCCTTCCATTCTAAATGAGAGCTTTGCTGGATAGAATAATCTTGGATGTAGGTCCTTGCTTTTCATGACAAAAATACTTCTTGCCAGCCCCTTCTTGCCTGTAGGGTTTCTTTTGAGAAATCAGCTGATAGTCTTATGGGAACTCCTTTGTAGGTAACACTTTGCTTTTCCCTTGCTGCTTTTATGATTCTCTTACCTTTAATCTTGGGTAATATAATTATGATGTGCCTTGGTATGTGCTTCCTTGGGTCCAACTTCTTTGGGACTCTCTGTGCTTCCTGGACTTGCATGTCTATTTGCTTCACCAGATTGGGCAAGTTTTTTTTTTTCATTATCTGTTCAAATAAGTTTTCAATTTCTTGCTTTTCCTCTTCTCCTTCCGGCACCCCTATGATTCAGATATTGGAACATTTAAAGTTGTCCCACAGGTTCCTAAGCCTCTCCTCATTTTTAAAAAAATTCTTGTTTCTTCATTCTGTTCTGGTTGAATGTTTATTTCTAACTTTTGTTCCAAATTGTTGATCTGAGTCCCAGTTTCTTTCCTTTCACTGTTGGTTCCCTGTATATTTTTCTTTATGTCACTTTGCATAGCCTTCACACCTTCCTTTATTTTATGTCTGTATTCAACCATTGCTGTGAGCATCCTTATTACTGGTGTTTTGAACTCTGCTTTGAATTCTGTTTTGAACTGATAGGTTGGCTATCTCTTCATCGCTTAGTTCTTTTTCTGGAGTTTTGATCTGTTCTTTCATGTGGGCCATATTTCTTTGTCTTGGTGCAGCTGTTACATTGTAAGGGGTGGAGCCTTAAGTATTTGCCAGGGTAGGGCAACTGACATCTCTGAGTTGTGGCACTGTATGTGGGGGAGGGGTCTGAGAGGGAACAATGCCACTTGCACAGCTATTGCCCCTCTTTGTCAGTTCCTCCACTTCCCACAAGTGAATTGTGCCCTTTTAGGTGCTGATTCCCAGGTGGGTGGGCTTGTGCACAGTGCAGGACCCTGTGGGCCCCTCCCATGGAATCTCCTGTGAGACCAGCAGTTTCTCCCACTGCTGCAACCCCCACAGGTTTTTATAGCCAGAGATTCTAAGGTTTTATTTTCCCATGCTGGAACCCTGGGTTCCATGGTCTGTCTTGCTCCCCAGTTGTTTCTCCTGGCTTATCTGCATGCAAATATGGGGTTCCCCAGTCTGCCAGCCACCACCTTGCTGTGTATCCTCTCTGCCCTGGCTGCCCGTCTCCACCCCTCCTACCAGTCTGGATGAATGTTTCTTCTTTAATTCTTTGGTTGTTGGACTTCATACAGTTTGACTTTCTGGCAGCTCTGGTTATTTTTGGTTTTTAAATTTGTTGTTATCCTTCTTTGGTTGTGCAAGGAAGCAAAATGTATCTATCTACCTACGCCTCCATCTTGGCTGGAAGCCCTAGAGTTATTCCAAGAATAGACTTGATAAAAACAATTAGCCCAGTAATCCAAGAGAATTTTACTGTTACATACTTAAGGATAAATGACCTAATAATCTAAGGAAATAATGTTGTTATATGTTTAGAGTTATACAGTTCCTCCCTATCCACTCTAACCACACTGTTTTGCAAACTGATAATTTGTTGTGAAAAAGAAAACCATATAATTTGGCAAACTGATAGAACAGGGACTTGTACCATAAAAATGGTCCAGAAAAATTGGAACATTGTATTCCATTTACAATATGAAAGTACCATATATATGTTAACTTTGATAATTGCACTGAGAATATTGTTGTTCTTAGGAAATACACACTAAAGAATTAATTAAGTGGCCAATAAAAAATGTTAAAAAAAGAATTAAGTGGTCAATGACCTGTTCTCAGTTGGTTCAAAAACAGTACACAACTATGTGTGTGTGCGTGTGTGTGGAGAGAGAGACAGTAACAAAGGAGAGGAGACAGGCTGTGACAGCACGTATATTCTGTCATTAATGCCACACGTGGTCCCAGCATCCAGTCCACGGATGGAGAGGGTCAGGAAGTGATGTGAACAGTTTGTACTTTATCAATTCCTTTTTCCTGAGGGTTTAGACTACACTGAAACATTTAATACAAGTTTCTCCTAAGAGAAGAGTCATTACCTCTTAAAATGATAGGATTTCTTAATACTTTTTTCCATGATTACCAAAGGAATATGTGTTCATTTAAAAAATTTGGAAAGTACAGAAAGTGTTGGGAAGCAGAGAAACATCCCACATAATGTCCTTATTCAGAGGTAACCTCTGTTAATATTTTTGGTTATTTCTTTCTAATCTGCTTTCTATTACTGTTTTTAAACATAGCTGAAGTCATGTGTCAAATAGAATTTTATATCCTTACTTCTTGTTGATGTTACTTTGTTTATTTACCAGAAGCACTTTCCTATGACATTAGAAATAATTGCTAACTCATTTGATATGCTAAGGATGTAATACGATTTATTTTGCTAGACAAGGGTGTTTGTATTATTTTATTGACAAGAATGTGTTACCCTCTTCTCACAGGCCCCAGCTGTGTCGGTACGATCTTGTCCTGATGGAAAACACCGAAACAGTGTTCCGGCCTATTCTTTGCTCAAAGTTGCAGATGTAAATGTTGTCAGGACCCATGAGCACCAGTAACAGCAAGAAAGCAATGACAGGCTTTTTAAAAGCTTCACTGCACCTTTTCCTCAAGGCACAAAAAGTACGGAGAAACCAGGGATTTTTCCAGTAGTGTCCTATGGATGTCACATTGCAAAATGTCACATGGCTTTGGATTATAGAGCGGTCCTGGGAAGGGAGCCCTTAAGTAGGGCAAGTCAGAAATAGCCAGGCTCCAGGCAGCCCAGTGCCTTGTCTGGCTGCGTCCTGGGGCCTTGTTTGTTCTGCCCTGTGATCCTGCTGCCTCTCACTTGGGCAGTTCATCCAGACAAGCATCTCAAAGGGAAGGACTGGCTGGAGACCTCACTTTGGACTCGACTCCACTTTCCCTGTGCCAATTCCTCCAGGCCCCCACATATGGAAGGGAATGGAGACTGACCTACCTCACAGGGCTGTTGCGTGGGTCTGGGAGGCAAGTGTGTGAAGGGTTCTTTGAAACCCTGTGGGTGCCACGTCCGTGAGTGGTTTGATAAATGTGAACATGCTTTTATTTATTTTGATATGGCTTATCCAATATGCAATAAGAGAACTACTTTTTGTGAACACCAGCTTCTCTCTTGGGCTGTGTGCTTTGGGAAGGTGTGAAAGCCACGCCCCTGGCTTCCAACCTTCTCTAAAGTGGGAAAAATGTTTATTTTTCCTTATTACTAATGTGACCCATAATTATTAAAGGAAATTTAGAAAATGCATGGATGCAAAATAAATATATGCTGTACACAATCCCACCCATTAGGGGTAATTAATATTAACCTTTTGGAATAATGCTAAATAATTTGTGTTGCTAACATGTGAATTCGAAGCATGAACCGTTTTTTTCTCGGAGCACTGGAAGCCTCCAGTTTGAGGAATTCTTAGGCTTCCCCGAACTGTGTGCAATCCACGGATCTGGAATGACTACAGCAGCCAAGCCAAGAGGCCCAGAGGGCTGAGGACAGAGAGGCCAGAACCAGGGCAGGGCCATCCATGGGGACAGATGCCCAGCACGGGGACAGAGACAAAGGGGTGAGCCTCACACATCCCACAGCTGTGGCCACAGCAGGGAGCTCTGCGATTCCTGAGTGTCACAGTCCTGGTGACTTCCTCATCCAAGTGATTGTCCTGCTGCTTTCTGTGAGAACACCCCTTATTTTAAAGAAATGCATCCTCTATTCCATAAATTATAGAATTTTGTAGATATATTTCTGTGTGGCACATTTTATATATGTAATACAGAGTTTTTCACTTAAGTGAGACATGCAGTGAATGACTGAACTCTGAAAGAAGTGTCTCAGCGACCGCCCTGCCCACCTGGACATTTTGCCACCCCTCCTCCTCCTTCCCACTTTTCCTCAATCATTGTGGATGGAGCGATAAATATGCTATTGGCCCGGATTTGTTTTAGAGTTTCATTTGTTCTGCATTTTGTGGCTTAGCACAGTCACTTCTTCATCCTTCTTCCCTTGCCTGGTAGGCAACGGGTCAAAACAACAGCAAGAAATGGTGAGGAATAGCATTTTTCTATCATGTATAAACTCCTCGGGCCAGCGAGTCTCCCACAGCTCCGGCTGGTGTCTCCCAGCTTGGTGCCTTGCACACTGAGGATCGGTTGGATGGATGGGTGAGTGGGTGAGTGAGTAAAGGCAGGAGGGGAGTTTGCTCACTGGAGTGGAGATGAATTTCAGTGAGTTTCATGTAACAGTCCCAGGTGTGACCACTCTTCTCAGAATCTTTCTCCCAAGGCCCCTGGAACTTTGGACTGTCTCTTGTTATCCTTACCCCTCTCCTCCTTTCTCTCTGTCAGTGTATCTGTCAGAATCCCAAATCGAAGCTACCCTCTTCCCGACTATATTCACCAATTGTCTTCTACTTCGTGTGGATCTTAGCTCAGTTATCACATCTCCAGGGGAAGTCTGCTCGGGCCTCCTTTCTCAGACAGCACAATGGACTTCCCCTGCATAGCACTTTTTTAAGTTGTATGTTTGTGCATTATTTGTGTGATTATTTGTTTAATATCTACTTTTCTTCACTAGATTGCTCTGCGAGGCAGGAGCTGTGTGCCAGAGTGGTGCCTGCACTCGGGACACAGTAATTAAATGAACACTCCCCACTATCTCGTGAGCCTGTGGAGCCAAGTTCAGTTGTAAGTCGAGGCCTCCTCT